>PVKM010019976.1:0-16486 GCA_004027735.1 Carollia perspicillata | reverse complement strand
GCTTGACTTGTCAGTATCTCCCTTCTGTGGAATTGATCCTCCATGAATGACTTTGCCCGAGTTTCTGGCACAGTTTCAACCCTGAAAAGCAGAATATAAATACTGAGGGAGACCCTTCAGTTCGGTGGCCCGCGGGCCTCAGGTTCCTCGGTAGCTGCCTCCGATACAAAAACAGTCACAGTCTGGAAACACGGGGCGAAACTAGAGTCTCAGCTCAGGAAGGGGAACGTACGGTACCAAGCCAGGGGACCCTGCGGCCACCGCCACTCGTTGCTCTCTCTACCCAGGGGAAAGAAAGCGGGGAGGAGACAGGAGTTCCTCTCTCCAGCCCTTTATCCTCAGCTCCTGCTGGACTGTGCGGTGAAGGCACCAGTAACAGCTGGTGGCGGGCTGGCAAAGGAAAGGAGGTGGGTGGGA
This sequence comes from Carollia perspicillata, assembly GCA_004027735.1. Taxonomy (NCBI): domain Eukaryota; kingdom Metazoa; phylum Chordata; class Mammalia; order Chiroptera; family Phyllostomidae; genus Carollia; species Carollia perspicillata. The sequence goes on along the minus strand of PVKM010019976.1, from coordinate 16,069 downwards.
GGAAAGAAGGAGCCTCCATCCTCTCACCGGGATAGGAAGGGACATGCCAAGAAGCGAAGACCTGTGAGTGGAGGGGTGGGCAACAGCCTGAACTAGTATGGAACCAGAATGGACTGGAATGCAAGGGGCAGGCAAGGGTGAGGGCTGGAGCAGGAGCAGGGGGTTTCCATATCAAGCTAGAAAGCTTGGTCTTTATTCTCTAGACCAATGGTCCCCAAACTTTTTGGCACAAGGGACTATTTTCCTGGAAAACAGTTTTTCCATGAACCAGAGGTGGGGGATGTTTTCAGGATGATTCAAGCCCATTATATCCAAGCTCGACTCCTACTGTGCAGCCCAGTTCCTAACAGGCCCTGACCGGTACTGGATGGTGAACCAGAGGTTGGAGACCCCTGCTCTAGACAACGATCATGGCTCATTGAACAGTTTGCAGGAAGAGAGAGGTACAGGTGGAATTGTGTTTTAGAAACGGCATTCTGGCCGCAGTGGAGGAAGATGGGTTGGTGAGGGGAGTAGTGCTTGGGGTGGAAGACAGGAGCCCTATGACAGGGCACCCAGACAAGCCAGGGGGAGGGGGCGGACCTCACAGTCTTGGTGCCTTGGGTGTGTGGTGGAGGAGGTAGAGGAGGGACAAAATCAAGGCTGACTCCCAGACTTCTCCTGCAAAGGAACACCGGGGAGAAAGCAGGTTTAAAATGTCCAGTGAGGAACATGAGAAATTGCTACTCTCTGTTGCTTTTCTGTTTCCCTTTCATTTAGTTTGGACAAGAGAGGCAGCAGTTCAATGACGCCTTTCTCTTTTCAGCCACTCTGGCCATTCACCGCAGGCGGTGGCGGGGAGCTGCTGGGGGCAAGGCCAGGGTATTAGCAAACACAGGGCTAAAGCTGCCAGTGCTAGTTCAACAGAGCGCGCTGAGTCGCGGCCCAGCACCTGCCCTGTGTGTGGGTTGCCCAGCGCCTCCGCCTCAGAGTCCCTGGGGCCTGGCCGCTCATCCCGGGGACTGTCTCCAAACCCAATGAGATGGAGGAAAACGGCAAAGGCTGCGTCCCAGCAGACAGAGTGCGGAGCTTCGAGGACTTTCTGTAGAGGCTCTTCCTGCGCAGTGAAAAGTTTAATTTTTTTATTACAGTGACTTTTAAAAATTTATTTGTGTATGTGGCTTTTGTTTTCTTTCTTCTTTTTTTTTCCCAGTTTCAAAACAGCTGCAACCTGCCTGTAACATTTCAATGCGGTGGAGGTGCCTTTTCTCCACCCCCACCCCCCATGGCCCCTCTCTCCTTGCATTCTGGTCATCTGGGACTTTGACAGACACTTGCCCATGACCAGGAGCTGGAGGGGCCAGTGCTTACACGGTCAAGGCTGAGTCTCCACAGAGATCTCTTCCCATTCCCGGTGGCTCCTCATGTCTTCAAAGCCCTTGTCACCACCACCCTGTGTCACAAAGAAAAGACCAGTGTTTTCCACATCTGTCCCTCCACCTCTCTTCTCCCTGTCTTTGTCTGTCCCTGTTTGCCTCCCAGCCTGTCTCTACCCACCTCTCTCCGTCTGTCTCTCAGTCTCTCGGTCCCAGTCTCTCTCTGCCTTCCAGTCTCCGTGTCTCAGTCTTCCTCGGCCTCTCCAGCCCTCTCTGTCTGTTTCCTCCAGCCTCTTTCACTGCTCAGTCTGTCGGAGTCACAGTCTCTGCCTCTCTGTCTGTCTTTCTGTCTCTCTTTGTCTGTCTTCCTCAGTCTCTTTCAGTCTCTGCCTCTGTCTCAGTCTCTCTGCCTCTCAGTCTCTCCCTCTCGCTCTCTCAGACCCTTTCTTTCTCTTTTCAAATTTCAAAGCAACCCCCTGAATGACTGACTATTCAGGGCAGGCAGAATGAGGCCTCTCCCGGGCTGGTCTGCAGTCAAAGCCGCCGCGCACACTTCTAAAGGGGCTGCGGGCCGGTCTACCAGGATGCAGGCGGGTGGTGGTGGCAGTGGTGGCGGGCGGCCCTGCGGCCGGACTGGCCATCTGTATGCAAATCTTAGCAGTCCCAGCAAACTCGCATCAGCCTGGCCGGCCGGCGGGCTATACACACAGCAATTATCAGTGCACGTTGGGCCTTTGTGCCTGCGGCCGGGCTTTGTGGGTGTCGAGGCTGCCCAGCACCTGCACCGAGGACGTGGCAGATGGCAGGACTTGGCAGCAATATGGAAGCTTGCCTGAATGTGGCCAAGCCGCAAATGGACATCTTTTATTTCTTCGTGGGGGTGGGGAGCTGCAGAGAGGAGATTAGTGCTAGATTACCAACCATTCGGGCACTGGACAAATATTTATTGAGTGCCTACTATGTGCCCTTTCACCAGCGCTATAAGGACGAAAGAAAAAAAAAAAAAAACCCTGGGAAGGAGCTACTGATATTCCAAATTGCTCCAGGTGAAATTGGGGATGGTCTGTTTCATGCCTGGGCACTGTAGGCACTATTGCCCCCTAGAGGCACCCCCCCCACCCCCACAGAGCCCACTTCCTGCCTGGCCGGCTGCTGCAGGGCCATGGCCTTGGTGCTGTCTGCCCACAGGTTGGTGCTGCCCTGAGCTCCAGCTGAGACAGGCCTCAGCCCGGGACTCTGGGTGAAGGCAGGAGAGGACCGTTCTGTGTCCGTCTGCCCTCTGAGTGGGAAATGACTCGGTCCACAGTGGAGACAGGCTGTGTCACCGTTCAGCGGGAGGACAGGTTTCTCCCTCAAGACACCTAGTGAAGTCCCCTTTCCGCAGAGTCTGAAGGCTCTGCACCACTTCCAACGCTCAGCAGAAGCATTGGTTTATGAATTCCCTCAGTGGTGCTGGGAGTGGGTGTTTGACAAAGGGAGGAGCTGATTCAGACACAGTTAGTGAAGACAGAAATCTTAGGGTGAGCTGAGAGGGGAAACAGACTAAAAATCTCGGTCTCCTGGCCCTGGCATTGGGCTTTTTGTATGATAGGGTAGGTCTTGCCTTCAAAGTTAGTTGTTCTCTGATTAACATGACCATTCCAATGCCAGGCTATTCAGAGAAAGCCTTTGGGTAGAGCCTAAAAATCCTCTTTATTCCCAAAGAACGTATGCCCCTGGCCCTGGCCCTCCGCACCCGAGCTTCACATCATCCCCGACCCTCTGCCCAACTCTTGCCCACCCTACCCCCACCCCACCTCTGGTTCTCACTGCATCTCTCATTCTTCCATTGGCTCAGAGCTGTTTGCTTAGTTGTCTTTGCCATGAACTATCTGGACTCATAGGGACCGCAGAGCCAGGGCTGCTTTGAAACCCAGCACACCCCTGCTCCCTGTAATGGGGCAGCCCGTGTGCCCGAGAGCCTCATGCATCACTGGTCTTACTCCTTTGTTCTGAGAAAATCCAGAGGGCAAAGTGACAGTGCAAATGTCTGAGCAGCAAGAGTAACAGGTCACACACAGAATGGAGAAAGAAAAGAGTGTACCGTGCCATAGGACACCTGACCAGATGCCATTTTTTGAACACTAGAAAGCAGCATGGGGTGTGTGTAGGGGTGTGTGTGTGCATGCATGTATGTGAATAGGAGACTGGCCTGGGAACCAGAAGACGCGTTCTAGATTCAGGCCTGCCAGGAACCAGTGTGCTGCATTAGACGTCAATCAAATTATCTGGGCCACTTCAGAAAATGCAAGAGGTTGGATGCGATGCTTTCTGCGCTCCTATTGTCCCCCACACACAGAATCAGACAGACACGTGGGTGTTGCCATATCTGAGCGAGGCAGATATATACACACGTGCTCGATCATCTGTTCAGTCTCTCGAGCTGATGTCTCTGTGCCTTCTGGCATGGGTGAGCTGGAAATTTTTCCAGCGTCTCCTACAAGAGAGAGTTTACCATATCTGTCTCACGGGGAATGTTGATTTTCAAAAAAATTGGAAGGGAAAGAAAGAAGGGAAGAAGGGAAAGAAGGAGGAAAGGAACCCCTTTCAGACGCACGCTAGGCATCAGGCCTTGGGCCCGAGGTTTCCTACATGTGATTTCATTAAATCCTAACAACCATGAAAAGCAGATAGGCATTATTCTCATTCTTTTTGTAGTAGATACAGTTATTGAGGATCAAATGTGACTTTCCTGAGGTCCCACAGCTGGTACGTAATCAAATCAGAGTTCAGTCCTAGGTCTCTCTGGACCCAAAGCCAGCAGCAGGGTCAGGATGGCTGTACCAGTGGGACTCACACCCCACCTTGTAGCTGGTGGCATCTTTCCACCCGGGTCATGATCCCAAGTCTTCTGACAAAAACTCAGTCTCTCACGAATGTGCCACGAATTCCCCAGGGAAAGAAATAGTCTTTTCAAAGCAAAGGCTAAGTTCTGACAACACCAGACCAGAGTGACTTCCCCGTGGCCCTGGAGAACCCAGCAGCAGTGTCGATGGCAGAGGAGGTGGCCACCAGCCAAACTGAAAGGGGATGGAGGAAAGGCACCAGGGGCACCAAGAGAGGAGAGACAGAATTTGGAAACACACTACCAGAAACATGGAGGAGGTGCCTAAGAGCAAAGTGTGCTGACTTCACACCTCCACAGAGCCCTACAGGTAAACTAAAACCCATCCAAACTACTAGCAGGCCACTGATTCATTGGATGAATGTAACACTAGTCCCTCTATGCCTCTGATCTCAGCTCCCGTGCCCACATTCAGCAAATACTTGTGGAGCCCACACTCTGTCACAGGCCCGGTGACCGCTGCTGGGATAAAATGGTAGAGAAGGGTCTAGTCTTGCAGTGACCTGGGGGTGCAATGTTGCTCCGCTGACTGACTGCCTTTATCCAGTGTTGCCCAGGGAGGTCTTCGGTATGCCTGAATTTTTTCCACCATACTTATTGGATTATTTTGTTTTTATTTTCTGTCTAAGATTTTCGAAGATTCTTATGTTATTCATGAGATTCAATAGTTTCAGCAGGATATGTCAAAATGTTTGTCAGAGTTTATTAATTTTTTTCTGATAAAATTCACTCATAGGTTCACAACTTACTTTAGTTTCAGAAAAGTTTTATTGTGTACAGCTTTGAATGTTGTTTCTGACTTGTTCTCTCGGCCCAGCTATTATTCATTTTATAGTCCATGTGGACATCATCTTTCCTCTGGTCTTGGTGTTTCTCACATGCTATATCTTCTTGTAAAGCTATCCTTTTCTAAAAAGGCTTGGTACCTTTTCCTGAGAATAAGTGTGTTCTGTAGACGCATTATCCATTTTCTATCCATTTTATGTTGCTCCTCATTATTTGGAATTTTGAATTTGTGAATTCGCCTATTCACTAAAATGTTTTTGTAACCACCCAAATCAATGCTCCTGGCACTTTCACAGTCGTTTCTGAGCATGGGCAGTGTGGTGACCAGTTTCAGTCACCCAAAGCACATGTCCCAGCTGAGGCTGAACAGGTGACACTCGGCCTTCTTATCTCAGCTGCTATGCCTTAAGAAGTGTCCTCTTCTCAGTCTGTGCAGTGCCGAGGTCTTGCATTTTTGTGCATTGTGGGGTGATTTTGTTGTTTAAATGACCCCCTCTCGCGTTTCTCAGTGCAAGAAGGCTGCGGTGGAGAAAACTCCCCTGTTAGATGAGCTGTGTTCGGTCATGAGTCAGAGTGCTGTTGCTCCTGAGTCCAGTGTGAATAAGTCAACAATATATATTCAACAAAGTGTCTTTAAATAGATGTACAGATGAAATGAGCCTATGGGTCAATTAGCTGAGAAAAAATGTTGTGACCAGAAGCTCACAGGAACCTAACCCTGTATTTCCCCAGGAACGGTGGCTCGGTATTTACTGATTCAATGTCTGCAGAGACTTCACAGAACACAACAATGATGGATAAGTTGTATAAAATCACATGTGCATATATACGTATATGTGTGTATACACACATATATATATATCCATATTTCCTTTCCTATCAATAACAAGCATCATTTTAAATCACTTAAAAACATTTAGAAAGCTAGCTTACCTCTTGTGGGCTGGCAATAAGAAAACGGTGACTACATTCTAAGAACCCATCTCCTGACCTTTGAGTTGTACAATCTCCTTTGAAGGTGAGTATCACGAGCAAGCTTTGAAGCAAAGGACACCTCAGTCTGCCTTCCTGGCTCTGGAACCCCTTCAGTGGGAGACCCCCAGGACAGGGCGTTCTCAGCAGAGTCCTCGTGTGGCCTGCCTGGGGCTACCAGTTTCCAAGAACGGAAATCGGTCCCCTTCCTTAGGAAACTCCTCAGGTCCCAACTGATCTTATTGCTAGGAAACACCCATAGTCGGGGAATGGCAGGAAAACTCCAAGGGGAGCGCGTCCGAGTGACCTGACCTAGTCTACGCTGCTCCGAAAATGTGAGTCTGAAGTTTGAAAAATGCCAGCCAAAGCCATTTTCTGACTTCCCTAAACAATCCTTTGCAGACGGCCAGCCTTGCTTCCAGAGTCTTCTCACTGACGGCTCACCTTAGTCCTTGGTGCTACAATTTCATCCCTTTCCTGAGTAATCGGTTCTCAGCCCACAAAGACAAAGCGTGGTTCTCTGCTGAATAACACCCATTCATGTCCCCCAACACTGCCATTGGACCCCCCTTGGGCCGGCCTTCTTTGGTTAAATGATCCTCATTCATTGAACTTTTCCTCCTCTGACCTATATTGCTGCCCTTATATCAATTTCCTGGCTCTTTTTTGGACTCTAGGTGAAGAATGTGAAAAATGCTTCCCTCGTCTAGGGTCTTATAACATCTCTCTTTTTCAGTTTCATCCTGGGAAGTCAGGCATACACCAGCCCCTCTTTTCAGAAAAGAAACTATCGCCCAGCTCATTTTCTTCATTTGGCTTCACCACAATTAATTCATGAGATGTTCTTAGGCTCAGAATTCTTCTCAGAGCCCTTCTAAGAAGCTCGTTGCTTTAAACATCTATGAAAGTTATCTTAGGATAATGTATTCAATTCTAGAAACCCCAGGTAAAGAGATGCTAATGATTATCCATATTATTCCTATACTTAAGACATAGGCACTCAGCAACTGTCACAATAAAGGGACGACTAAGCTATTTTCTGTGCCTAATTAATGTATTAAATACCCTCTCTCCCTGTCTCCATCCTCCCCTCCACTTCCAAGATGCATGCATGTCAAGTGCTCTTGGATTAATTCATGGCGCTTTGAGACCTTATTCTACGTTCTCTCTTCCAGGTATAATTTACTGTAATCACCTCAGAAACTGAAAGCCACTTTCCTGAAGCCAGGGAGTAGGCAGACACTCATTTCCATCCCACGTTTCAAGCCCTAAATGACTCTTTGGTCCCCAGAGGTCAAACGGGAGGAGTGATTGTCATTTCACTTCTGTTTCGCATGGGGCTCTCACTGTGTCGGGGTGCCTCTGACGTTGCTGTGTTCGAGCCTAGCTTTCTTCCGAGGCACTGGGATGATTGAAAACGTCCAGGGCTTGGCCACAATCTGATAAAGAAAACCCGACAACAGAGTACGACATGCGTCCTATGACTGAAAGGGACCACAGATGGTACAATGGCCAGACACTGGCACAGGAGAAAGTAGTTGGAGCCCTGGGCTGCTTTGCCTGGAGAGCAGCATGTTGGAGCGCCTTCCCACACCCAGGGCTGTCTGGTGGGAGGGGGATTCCTCTCAGGCTGTGAACTCTCCAGGGGAAGGACAAGCAGCAGTGAGTGGAAGGCACAGAGCAAACGATTTCAACACAACATAGCACAGACTTTCCAATGTGGTGGAAAATGCCTGTGTAGCTGCCACTTGCTGAATTCCTTCTATGTGTCACTGGGCATATTATTTCCCTTAGTTTCTACCAGAACTCAGCGAGGGAAATGCAATCGTCCACATTTCCTAGCTTCAGGAACGGAGGCTCACAGGGGTAGACAGAGAGAGAGAGGGAGAGGGTCAAGGTTGGAATCCAATCTACCCGAATGCAGAGCTCTGTGTCTGGAGGAGCTGCTGCAGGAATCCACAACCGTGCTGGAGAGGGGACCCGACAGAGGTGAGTGTGAGGAGGATCCATCACTCGGAGGGATACTTCCTGCCCTGAGAGTCACCACTTGCCTGCTACCAAGTGCAAACCACCAGCAAGAAAGTGCGTGGGGCTTTTATTTCCTCGCATTGAAATCATAAAAATAGCAACTATGTACGAGATGTCTGCGTGTCTGCAACATGCTCGGTAATATGGTAGACGTTTAACAACATCACACCCACTTTCTCAATCCTCGCCCAGTCTCAACAACTAGTTCAAATAAACACACGTGGCTCAAGGAGGCCAGGGGACTTGGCAAGGCCACACAGCCGGGTACTAGCAGAACAGCTCCAAATCCACCCAAATTCTAAGAAAAAGTGAACGGATGCCCTGTGCAGAACTGAATGTTTACACTGGGAGAAGGAAAATAGTGTTCTAAAAGGCTGGACTCTGGGGCAAGACCTATATTCTCACCTCAACTCCACCACTCCCTGCTGTGTGACCCTTGGGAGGTTACTTACCCTCTCTGTGCCTCAGCTTCTTCATCTGTGAAATGGACGTAGCTGTACAGATGAACTGAGTTAAGTCATTTAGATCCTTGCCTGATACGTGGTACGTGCTGTGCAGGTGTTGGTTATTGCGACGTATTTTTAGCTGGGTAGATCAAACTGCTCAGAAGAAACTCAGGAGAGTGTGGGGAGAGAGGCTCCCCGACTCCCCAGGTTGTTCACTGGGGCTGACCACCATCTGCCCCACCTCTGCTGGAGATGGACCCAAAGGATGAACCGCAGACTGGCGGGGCTCTGCTCAGCAGCTTTGAGCCCTAAACGTGCCTCTGCTGGGACTTCTCAGTCTTGCCTGCCCATCCTCCAACACGCACCTTTCACAGGCAGCTGGCAGGCTTGGCAGGGGCACCTGGTGGCAGAGGGGCAATCTCTGGTCCCAGCTGAACTGCTCACAGAGACAGAGGGGTAAGAGGGGCATTTTCTGAAAAGGAGCCCCTATGGGTATGAAAACAAGCAAAGCCTCGCCTCCTCTGTGCCAAGCTGGAGGGACAGATAAGCCGTCCAGATGAGCTATCATCACAGCAAGAATTACAAATAGATGATGCCATTCATTAAAAATACTAAGCAATCACTGGGCATCTATTTCTTTCTGTTCTGCCCTGAATGTTCCTTGCACTTATGAGGGACAAAGGACAAGATTCAGGAAGTAGGTCCAAGCAAAGAATGACGGATTCCTAGGGCTGGTGGCAGGAAGTGCACGTTGATGGAGTCCTCCTCTCTGCTGGGCAGTTTCCTTGTCTCGTCTCCCAGAGTCATCAGGATGGCGATGAGGGTGCAGAGGTCCATACCTCCTGAGTCATCCTCTCCAGGACTCACAGATAACAGATGGAGGCACCAGAATTTGAATCCAGTTCCGCCGCGTCTTCCACAATCACCCCACCCATGCAGCTCACCCATGCCACTGCCATCCCCCAAGAATATCTTTATGAACAAGGGTCCTGGTTTCCTCCACGAAAGGCTGGTTTGGGCTCATAATACACTTCTGATCGCATAAAGACTTGCATGCTCTTTCACGTGGGCTGCTTTTCACCCAGGGGGGTGGGTGTGCCCGGGTCAGCACCCTCACAGAGCTGGCCGACTTCTGCAGATGGCTGAGGTCCACCAGGGCCACCAACTCTAGAGAGAAGAGCAAAAGGCCTCCCAGCGACTCCAACTCCTCTGTCCTGGGGGCTGCCTCTGACTCTTCAGAGTAAGCAGCCACTTACTTAAGCTTGGCCCAGAGCTGCAAACAGCTGTGAGGGGGGTGGGGCTGCACCACCCCAATCTTCATCCTAAGAAGAAAGCCAGGTCTATACTGTAATCCACCTCTCCACAGCAACCAATCACTCCTCCTCATTACTGAACGAAGCAATGCCTCTCAGGATTTCTTTTCCTCCTTGCAAACAAAATAAAACAAATCCTTACTATGGATTTCATTTGCCGTTTAATGCAACCTAATGATTTCCAATTGAAACCATATTTGTATTTGTATTGACTCATTAATAGCACATCCATTTTCCACACAATAAAGCCTGAACATGAACCAATGACTTTGACCGAAATGCATTAGGTAGCATTAAAGATTAAATAAACACTGTTTCTATGAATAATATTTAATGTCGTCTATTTGCCAGTCTATTGAAAACTGATCTCTGGGTATTTCAAGTCAGGGTTCCAAGCAGTGCATTTTGAACATATTATGAGTAATGAGTTTGCATTAGGACATGGAATGGTTTCCAGGAGGTCGCTAGAGCTCGTTACAACTTTGGGATATTCCAGTTCAGTTGCACAAATCATTCCATTGTTGATGGCAAAAGCAAAGCACCATGAGGACTGAACTGAAATCTGCGCCTGATTCCAACAAGCAACTGACAAATGAATTAAAAGAAAACCAAGAAAAACTATTCCTTTTCCTCGCTCAGAGCACGGTGGTCATATTTGTCTACTTCAAGAATTACTGATCTTTGCTCTTTTTCCTCCTATTTTGGCCAGCTGAATTCTACCCTAGAGCTCAGAAAAGAGTTTCCTCTGGCTCTGTCACCAGAGAAGGTGTGGCCTTGGTGGAGGTGGCCTTGGTCACTCCTTTGCAGGTCTCAACTTGCTCCACCTGGGAAAGGGCACAGCTGGGTCAGGAGACCTGAGAGCGCCAAGAGCTCCAGTATTTCCCGACTCCATGGTCTCCTTGGGTTTAAATCCCATGCAGCCACAGATGGTGTTCTCCTTGACTCCGTGTCCCCAGGATCTGTACCCAAAGTCTGCAAAAAGGAAACCCGGACTATCGAAAATAGGCCCAAGTTAGAAGTCCTATTTTCCTGGTAGACATGCCTTCAAGAGGCCAATGATAGTAATTATGGTAGTAATAATAATCTACTGCTTATTGAATACCTACTGTGGTCAGGCAGGATGCCGGGTATGTTACATATGTTACCTCTAGTCGTCTCCATCAGCCACTGAAGAAGCTATCACCACTGCCTGTGTCGGTCGGGTAACTTCTCTCATTTGGAATCATCGGCATTAACCCCAAGATTATTATTGGGTGGCCCAGTGCTTTCACATGACTCTTTCTGATCTTGACTCTGAAGCCTTTAGGCAGGAAGGTTTGTATGTCCATCTTACAGATGTGAAGTCGGGCCCAGATGAGTGAAAGGACTGATCCCTCCCTCCCCAGCCCCTTCTTTGTCTTTTTCTTTCTTCCCCTCGCTTCCTCTCTTCTCTCCTTGCCTTCGGCTTCCCAGCAACTCTTCCAGCCCAACCCCAGTCTCTCCTACCTTCTCCCTTTTATGAAGAGGCATCTCCATAAGCTTCCAGGTAATAGGAAAGTCAGGCTTTAAAACCTGTCATTTCCAAAGAGTGGGGTAAGAGCCAGACTGAGGTCTGTACAGGGTGGGTGTGAGGGAGGGGCCTGACCTAGGAGCGGGTAGAGATGTCGTTGGAGGGGCATCAGCTCCTGAATGGAGTGAAGAGCTCCAGAAGAGGATGTTAGGTCGTGGGAATAGCAGAGGCACGAACAGGCGCAGAGACTGAGGCGTCCCAGGTTAGCTCTGGAAATGCGGGCACAGAGCCAAAGGGTCAGGCAGGGCTGGGGGAAGCGCAGGCCTGACACTGAACCCTGAAAGGCCAGGCCAAGGGCGTGGAGGTTATGCCACGGACCACGTAGAGCCATAAAAGGCTCTAACTAAGGACTGACATGGTGAGATGAACATGGAAGTGGTGCGGTGAGATGAACGTGCACGAGATCTTTCAGCCAAAGTCTTAGAAAGCCAGCTGGTGGGTGTGGACGGCAGGCGTGCTCACATCTCAGCCTGGTGGATCTGGAAAGGCCTTCACCGCGAGCCAGTCTAGCCCTTCAGTTGCCAAGATGAGGAAGCTGAGCTAGGGGAAAGTGACCTTCCTCGGGTGCCTGTGCCGGTTGTCCCCAGTCCCTAACGGTCAGTTTTCTACATAAGAAAGGTGAAATATCCCTTTGCCATCACTCGCTTTGGCTCCTGTCCTTCCCCCAGGCTGGGCCCAGGGAAAATCGGGTTTGTTCCGCCTCTACAGTACTTCCACTGTGGCGTGGAGCCACCCGTCACTGGCAGGGGTGCCCCGCACACACAGTCAGCAGAGTGTTGGGTACAGTTGTGAGCAGACCACTGTATTTGTGTCCCTCGTGCCATATGGCTGAGGAAACGTGTGGTGCTGAGTCTGGCCCAGGAGAGCAGGCTCCTCACCTGTTCCCAGGCTACAGCTGGAATCCCCAAGAGAAGCTCCATGAAACCAAGCTGACCCTGAGTAGCGCCTGCTGAGGGGTCGGTGCATCACCTCTTGAGCAGGAGTGATTATCTCCATTTCCGGTTGAAAACTGAGCCTCGGGTTGAAGTATGTGAGATCACATAGTGGGTGTTGGTGCCAAGAATCGACACGGGTCTGCAAGGCTGGCGCTGTGCCTCTCCCTCCAGGACATGGAGGGCCCCAGGACCCCGCTCCATTCCCAAGGACCATTCCCTCTCTGTTTGGTGAACCTGTGCAGAGCGCTCACTCCACACCAAGCATGGCAGAGGCTAAAAGAGAATGAGCATGACACAGACTCCACCCTCCGAGCGGTACAATCTAATAAAGAGTGTAACACTTAACCATTCATTGTGTGACTACAGGGGTCAGAGGCTGTACTCTTTTACGCAGGATTTTATCCTAATTTGCATAACACCCTTGGGGCATTATTATCACTCCTCTCATTTTACCGAAATGCTGGGGTGAGTGGATCCTGTCAGTCATATAGTTCTGAAGTAGAAAAGCCAGCACGAAACTACAGCCGTGTCCTACCCATCACAAGACAAGGAGAAAGAGTGGAGTAGAAGCCATGTGTACACAGCCACATGAATGCCTGGCGATGGGTTGTGTCCCTTGAGAGAGAGGCCGCATCGAGTCTCCCTGAGCAAGGGTGTTCGAGCTGGTCAGAAGCCTCAGTGGACTGAAGTGGTCTCTGAGTGAGGGGAAGGTGTAAGACCCAGAGTCGGCGCCCAGTGAGGGCGGGGAGTGTGGAGGACAGTGGGGTCCCATGTGATAGCGTGGGGGGTGGGCAGTGTCAGACACCCTGGGAAGAGCCCCTAGACATTTGTCTCACACCCACAAGCAACGTTATCTAAAGCATCCTTTCTTTTGTTTTAAGATTTTATTTACTTATTTTTAGAGAAAGGGGAAGGGAGGGAGAGAAACATCCACGTGCAAGAGAAACATCGATCGAGTGCCTGTCACATGCCCCCAACCGGGACCTGGCCCGTGACAGAGGAAAGTGCCCTGGCTGAGAATCAAACCAGCGACTTTTCAGTTTGCAGGCCGGCACTCAACCCACTGAGCCACACTGGTCAGGGCTCTAAGTCATCCTTTCAACAATAGCCCCCTGAAGAAGCCCTTCCTGTCTTCGATTATTTGATGAGTTTCATGGAGGTTCAGTAATTCACCCTGATCACCCCAAGCCTCTGAGTCTTGGCCTCCTTGTTTATAAATTAAGTCTCGGGTGATTTCTACGTCCCTTTCCAGTCCTCAAACTCTTGTTTCTACTAGCATGAAGCTAGGAGAACCCCCTGGAATTGGTTGTTGGTATTAGAGGTTTTTGAGAATGTGGCTCAACCGGTATGGTGGGTGCATTTAGACTCTCCCAAGCCTCCAAAAGAAAAGTCCTCGGTGAACTTTCCTCCAAGGGTCCCTACCCAAGGCTTCCTGGGCACGAGAGCCAGATCAGCAGGGATCTCCGGACCCCCACCCGCAGCCACTTTCCTGAACATGTTCTCCTTGTCATTTCAAGTTCAATATACATACCTCATTAGGAGGGGAGAAAAGGATTTTCAGCACATACACTTTTTTTTTTACTTAAAAAACGTCCTATTTTCTTCCTTTTGTGTTTCAGGGGAAAGTCTTCACAAGGTACAAGAAAGAGGGTTTTTTTCCAAAAGATTTTGCTTCAAGGTTAGTTAAACAGTATCTTCCCGGAAATCAGCATGATAGCCACGTCCCCTGGGCTGATTTCTTTCATTTTCTACACTGGCTGCAAGACCTCCCACTACGCATGATCCCGCTCCCTCTGAATAATGCCAGCTAAAACATATAATGCTGGTGCACTGAAACACACACACATGCAGAGAACTGGGGAGCCTCAGCCCCGAACGATTATAGCGTTTTTGAAATGATTTTCACCATTTCTTGATTTCACACATCTTTGTCTAAATTATAGGTTGCCGTCAATGTGTGTTGTCCTGTTGATCCTTTTGTCTTGTGTATCAGAGTGCAAATTATTTATTTCAATTTAATCTTTTATAGCAAAAATGTTACAGTTATGCCTCTAACATTTCATTCACCATGGGGATGAATTGTGAGTTCCAACAGAGAGATTCTGACAATTGCAGAGACGGAAGGGTTTTTAATAGAGTAACTAGACCTACACAGATGAGGAAACTGAGGTCTAAGGTGGCCAGCCGAGTGGTGACAAAGACGGGACAAGAAAACACCAGTATCCTGTCTCCCAGGCGAGTATTGTTTCTTCTACAGATGCCTTCCCCAGTCTTCAATCAGAAGATACCGAAATGCCCATGACTCTCATGGGGCTATTTGCCCAAGTCCTTAGAAAGTCTTTCTTCCTTATTTTGAGATTTTTATCAGACTGTCTTTACCTCCTGTTTCCATACATTAAGAGTTGTGATTCATGGACGTCACCCCTGCCCAAAGCTGGAGACTCCCTGCTCTGACCTTGAGTTTGCCCGGCTATGGGGTCTGAAAGCGTCCTGGACCTTGTAAGGCAGCAGAAGTCGCAGCCTCTCCTTTGGGAAACCTGCCACACCATGCATCTCCATGGGTAGGTATTGTCAATGACCGCTCAGCCAGCTGCCAGTCCTTCTAACAAGAAACTGAGCAAGACTCAATTCAGGCATCATCTCTGGTAGAGCACCTTCCCTACCTACCCTCGCCCCCCCACCCTGATAACGGGTCCCCCCTCTGTGAGCACAACAGTGCCATGACACCCTTCCTCAGGCACAGGGAAGGGAGCAGGGTGGAAGAGGGGGTCCCAGGTATGGAAGCAGTAACAGACAGCAGGAGGCCGAGCAGAGACTCCAGATAGAATCCAGTGAGGCGGAAGCACAGGCTGTGACCAACATGGTGAGGCAGGAGGCGGGAGAAATAGACAGGAGGCAGATTATGGAAAGCCTTGCAAACCACGTCAGGTTTGGGTGAAAACCCTAGAACAATGGGAGCTACTGAAGGATTATAATAACGAAGGACACCAGATTTGGATCTTTTCAATATTTAGTTAACATTTTTAAGTTGCCAAAGTAGTGTGTGTATGTGTGCATGTTTCCATTTCTTTGGCTATAGACACAGTGTGTATATTTTACACAAGTGTTGTCATCATTTTAAACATTTATTTATTTTTTGTTTGTTTTTTAAAACTCTTCCCCTGGAAATTACGTTTTAAAAAAAAAAGTTAGAGGCATGTAAGAATGGAGGTTGGAAACTGGAGGCTGCTGTTGGAATCCAGGGGGAAAAACAGGCTGGCCTGACTCCCTCCAGGGGTGGCTGCGGGCTGGCAGTACCTAGGGCTCCCTTGTTGAGTTCTTCATCTGGGGACCATGGGTTAGAAGAGACACCCAACAATCTGGTGAGACGGGTGATTCTGGAGAGAGAACTCTTTCAGTTAAACAGAGCTGGGTAATGCTGGGCAAGTCACCTACATTGTCTAAGCCTTACTTTTCTATCTCCAAAACTGGGGTGACCATTTCCACCTCCCAGAGTCCCTGTGAGGACTCAGCGAAAGGCTGTGTGTGGAGAGCACCTCACCCCAGGCCTACCATGCTGTGGACACTGTGTGAGTGCCCACCACTCACACTTGCAGCACACGGAGCTTCCAGCACTACTGCCCAGCCCAAGGAGCCAGCTCTTCACCAGCGGGACAGCTTCTCCATCTTCCAGACCGCAGCCAGGGCTGCCTGCAGAAGGACCCCATCTAATCCTCCCAGCAGATCTGTTCTCACCCCAGATCTGTCTCAGGGCCCCAAGGAGACTGCAAGTAGCCAGACACAAACCTGGAAATGCTCCCC
>PVKM010019975.1:0-23719 GCA_004027735.1 Carollia perspicillata | reverse complement strand
ATCCTCATGTAACTTCCGTGCTAGCTGGGTAATGAAAAGTAAGCAAACAGGAGTGAGGACTGATCTCATAAACTGCACTCCACATAAAATTGTAGCATTGTATATGTATAAGTTACATCTCACTACTATGTACTTTCCATTTTTACTATTGCATTACATATATGGAAGGAGCTCAAAGAATTTTGTGACACAGAACTAGTCTTTCCATTTTGGAGACTGGGAAAATTCAGGAACTAACAAAATGAGTAACTTGACCCTATTATTAATGAAGAAAAGTTCTTGAGATTTAGGCCTTAACTTCTCATTCACTCTTTACATCTTCTGCCATTCTAAATGACATGCTCTATTTGTCACAAAATCTCAAGGTTACAATCCATCCTTCTTGACACTCTTGGTGTCACTTGACACTTCTTTGTGGAGGGAGGCATTAATGCGTGACTCTGAATCAGGGCAAAAGGGCCATTTCTTATTGAAAATGAAGGACCATGTGACCTAGAGATGCGTTAGAGACTCTTTCCCACTAGAGAGCTATAAGAAGAGTCTGGGCAGCTTTTAGTTTAGGCATGGAAAAAGCCCTGGAAGATGGGGGACAAGAACTAGCTAGAAGATGTTCAAAGCACCTTTCATCCTTGAGTAGCAATAATTTCTTCAGGCCTCCATTATTGTTATAATTATATGAGTTTAAGAGCTACTAGAACACTAGAATGTAGGCAAAAGCAGAATTTTTTCCCTTGGAAATCTTTTAGAAGACCATACAGTTTCTTGATAACATTCTTTGTTACAGCTTGTGACATATAATTCTGTCTGAGAGAGCAAAGACCACACCCCAATTCTAATAATATGACTAGAATAGAACTTAAGCTGACATTGTTTGATACTCCTGCCCAAACAGTAATGGGCACCAGTAAAGTTCTGAGAAGGGAGAAGAGGAGGAAAACAAAAACTGGATGCCTTAGCTACCTTTCTAAAGGCTGACTGTCCACTTACCTTTGTACAGATACCTGACGCTTATGCCAGTCTATTACTTACACACTTTTCTTAATGATTGATGACATTTTAATTCTTCACTCCCATAATATTTATTCTTATCGAAATCTTATGTATCTTTAAGACATTCTCAGATGCCATTTTCTTAATATCTATTCTGATTGGAATTCAAATTCCTTTCATTTGGGATTCAAACCCTTCTCTAAAGTATACAGTCTCTGTGCATTTCATATACCCTCTAATCTCTCTGACTTGTATTAAAGTCATTTACATTTGACTTTAGCCATTCTTCTAAACCCTGAACTCTATATGCAGAAACTGTCTTCTACTTCTCTCTGTACCTTCCCAATTGTCTAGCACAGTACCTGGCTCCCGGCAGGTGCTCAAAATATTTTTTTCATTAGGTGAAATGAAATTCTAATTAAATTTATCTCAATTTTCAACTTGCGTGATGGTTCATTTAATAGGTCAAAAATATAAGTGAATACATGCCACTGACCATTAAAGTGGTGTTGTGTGGTTGTCAGGAGCTCAGGATTTGGGTGTGGAGGTCGAGTTGCTGCAATGGGGAACTTCCATTTCTTTACTGATGGTGGCAGAGTTGCATTTAACCTAGCATCCACGGGAGAATATAATATCTCCAAAAGAATGCAAATACAATAAATTCTTATAAGTTATTTAAAATACCAAAAATAAAAAGTAAGAGCTTAGCTTTTGGAGTCAGGCAAAGTAAAGGACGAATCTTGCCTCTACCACTTAAATAACTTGAATACACTGTTTTCTTTCATTTCCTTTATGTTTTCATCTGTAAAATTGGAAAAAAAACATTTGTACCTCTCTCTCTTGAAGATGGTTGTTAGACTATTCTGATAATATTTAAGATGTTATCTTAAACAAGATAATTAATGTGAGCAGGTCAGCATCATGAAATAGAGTTATTGTGTCTGTTGTATCAGTTGCTGGGGATATATTGGTGCATAAATCACAACTACTGTCCTCAAGTATCCTGCAATCTAATAGAAAAGACAGAGAAGAAACAGATAATTAGGATTCATGTGATAAAGAATGTGCTTAAGTGGTTTGCTGACAACAAGCATCTTCCCTTTAGCCACCAGCTTCACGTATTTTTGCCAACATAAGCTGATCCTTAGGATCACAGAAAAATATCTGCTTTTCTGCCTAACAGTTTAATAGCAGTCTAAACTTTCTAACAGAGGAGCTATAGGGAAGTTCTGAATTTATATTAGCACTAAATGAGTGTAGCATATAATCCCATGGTCACAGAAAGCCATTTCTTCCAGCATCTTAATGTACTTTACGGGCATGAAGAATCATAAAAGTATTTCAGCCAGCAGTTCAAGAGTCAAACCTCTGTTAAAAAATGTTACTAAATAAAGTGATATGAAGGAAAGCGATAGTCATAGAATCATAAAAATGTTAAAGCTTAGAGATAATTTTATCTATATCTCATTTTACAGATGATGAAACTAAGATCCTCAGAAGTAAAGTGACTTACCCAAATTCATGCAGTTTATAGGTGGGAGAACTGAACCCCTAAGGACACCTTGCATAGCTTCTTAAAATGTCTTCACAGAACATCTACACTTTTAGATTAAAAAAACCCAAGAATTTAACTGGCATCATCTAACTTCTTATACTAAAAGATTTTGCTTTAGGCACTGATAGTAGGTGGTGATTTATCTTATGATTTATCACAAATGGAAAAGGGAAATGTGCTACTTCTCTAGATAAGGCTCACTATTAAACACTTTAAATAGTATAAAGTTATCTTTCATTTATCCAATTCCTTCTCACCTTCACATACTTAGAGGCAATAAAAATAAGATATTGTCCTCCTATTCGATATGATACTGGGAACCAAGCAAGCAAAAGAGAAACTTTCAGAGGTCAAAGATGGAGATTGGATACATAGCTCTGAAGTGAGTAGGAGTGCAATGTCATTTCACATAGTATGCAAGGTCACAGCCAAAAAGGCTAAGGATATAGTTACCTATCCCTGCTGTTGGGAAACTCAGGCTTGTGTTAAATGAAGATATAGGGTGAGAATTTCACTAGCCACTCAGACATGATTGGGTGCATTTAGGGTGGTATGGACATAGACTCACTAACTATTCAATGCTGTGAACAATAAAGAAAAAATAAAAATTGAAAACCTAAAAAAATGTAATGGAACCAGTGAGCTCAGTAAGGATGGGTGAAGAGAAGTATACAATCACCTTTCATGATGTAAGAGAAAGACCAGTAAAGGTGAATCTGTAAGTGAATGTCCTACCCCATGGGAGACCATGCACAGTTAGGAAAATCAGCCAGGCAATAGAACATATAAGTACATTGATACCCAAAGGACCAGAGAGTACAGACTGATCTGAAAGGGACATAGTTACATTTAAATGTTGAAAACCAGAAAAAAAAGAATCTGTGAATCAAAACAAGATTTCAAACAAGAATAGACTTAAGAAGGAAACATGTAAACAAGCCAAATAGAAATCCTAGGGATGATAAATAGAATTATCAAAATAAAAACTAAATAGAGTAAAACAAAAAAAATTGTTCATTAATGATGGAGTCAGCAAAGATACCAGATGTTAATAAACAAACAATAAAAATTCCTTCTAAATAATTTCTGGACTATAAGAAATCACAGTGTCTTCAGATCAAAAGGTATAATATATTCATAATTCAAACCTCCTTGGCTGCAAATATTTAGCAATAAAATTGTACATAGTAGATAGATAAAGAGGTAGAAATATAGATGGATAGGTGCATAGATGACAGATAGATACAGAAAAGACATAACGGAGAATCAGAGAGAACATAGCAAGCAAGATACACAAGAGGTAACCAGAGTAATAAAAACAGCTTATCTATCTCAGTGGATCAAAGACAGAGAGATAGGCACATTGGTTAGAAGTAGAAGAACTATAATGAATGTAGTGGTCTTGTTTTAAAAGCAGATAAGCTTGGCTCCTGAATGGTTAAAAGGAATACGAGTATTGTATACAAATTGGGAATTTGGAGCCAATCTCGCTACTTGGAACAGAGATGGAGTTGTTATTCTTTCGTTATCTAAGGAAACTAGAATATAACAATTATTCATGGCTGCTTGGGGCCAGAGCTTACATGGAATCTTGAACTTGGGAGTTGAAGGGAGGGGTACAGATACAGCCTTGAGAATAAGAACCAATAAAAGGTGTATCCTTGTGAGGTTGTATCTGGGTAATGTTATCAATGTGGTTCTGCATTGATGGGCTAGAGGATGCAAGTGGAAACTGCTAGAAAGTGAGAGGTGAATACAGAAGGATAGAAATATCATATAACAATAAAAACAAAACAAACAAATGTAATCAAATTTCAACCTTAAAATGCACCTGGAATCTAATTCCAAATGCATGGAATAATTTAATACTAATAAATACAGCAATAAAATCAATAATTAGGTTAGTAATTTGCATACAATTAATTTATAGAGCATTTTGACAGACTTTAAAATAAGAACATTATTTTACTTTCTAATAATTCATTGTTATTATAGTATGATATATTTATTCAAAATGGAGCTAATTTAAAAAGAGGTTAAAAAAATGATGCATGCTAGTTTGAGAAGATCTAGCATATATATGTCTAGTCAGATTTCCAAAGAAAGAATAGAGTATCACTGGAACTACATTTGAAGAGATTTTAGGCTATCAGCTGAGAATTTCTCAGAATTGAAGAAAGACATGAGTCATGAAGTTTAAAGTGTGAAGTAATGGCCAAACAAGATAAATAAAAATACAAACATGGCAAATAAAGATATAAATTAGGCATTTTGCTCAGGGTCTTACCGGACTGACATCAAGGTGGTGGACAGAGTTGCGATTTCTCCCTAGGCGGAGTTCTTCCCCAAGCTTGACAGTTGTTGGCAGAATTTGGTTCTGCATGTTTATGGGCCTGAGAATATGGCTATTTTGCTGGTTGTCAACTGAAGGTGGCTCTTGGCTCTTAGACGCCACCCTTTAACCTTGCTGCATTGCCCTCTCTCTCTACCACATGGGAGTTGTGGTTTCCAGATCAGCACCAGAGTCTTTACTGCTTCTAGTCTTTTTTTTTTTTTACCCCAGAAATGTCCCAGTCCCTTTTAAGGGTTCATGAAGGGGCTAGTCTCAGTCAGGATAACCTCCCTTTTGATTAACTCAAAGCCAACTGATTTGCAATCTTAATTAGAGCTATAAAAGTTTTTATACTTTACAAATAAGAAAATCTAAGAGTGGGAGTGAAATCATTATATACATAGTCCTTTCCAGACTCAGATGATGGTTTCAATTCTTAAAAATAATATTTCTATACATTAGTAACAACCAATTAGAAATTTAATAGAGGAGTTACTATTCCTTATAGCTATAAAAATATGAAATGTTGTGGTAGTTAAAAGTCTAAGGTGCCCCAATATTTTTCTACCCCAGTGTACATGCCCGTACCATGAAAATTACAGATTTTATTCCACTGAGTAGGATTAGAAGACACAGTGGATCTCACCTGGGTGGACATAATCTAATCACATGGGCCCTATACAAGTACAGTGTTTTCTCTCCAGCTGACTGTAGAAGAGAAAGTTAGAGATCACACTCAGGTTGGCCTGGAAGAATGAAGGCACACAGGTTGTGATCTACCAATAGAAAGAGGCAGCCTTTAGGAGCTGTGAGCTGTCCCTAGGCAACTATCAGGAAATTGAAAATTTGGGCCAAGAAACCCAAAGAAATTAATTCTGCCAACAATCTGCATAATCTTGGAATAATGATAGGCAATTCAGTTAAAAGAGTTAGAGCTAGATGGGCCTTCAAAAACTTACAACAACATGCTTGTTTAACAGATAACAAAGCCAGTAACTGAAGATGTAAAGCCACCAATCACCAACTGGTGAGCAGGTCAGCCAGGCTTGGCATTCCACATTGTTTTGAACTTTTGTCATTGTTGTGGCATAAAGGCTTATTTCCATGATTATAAAACAGGTGGAGAGATACCTAATCTCTCTTAGTACCTCTAGTTTAACTAGTTTCATATTTGAGCAATTTTAAGAAGTACAAGCAAACTATATTTGACTTTCCTCTTACCCACTAAAGCAGTCTCCTTTTACTCTCTGGATCTACAAAGCAGCGTTTAGACTAGGTAGAGGACAGGAAGTGATGTCTACAAGTAAACAAATAAGATTTTCACTATGTAAACAATTCCAGATGGATCTCAGAAAAACAGCTTGAAAGGGCAGCCTTATAGAATCATACCGCTGCAGCAGGAACAAACACTGGGTGAAGGGACAGGCTTTATTTCTGTGCACAGTCTGTATTTGCTTTGAGTCAGATGGGAAGGCCAAGCTCATGCCAGCCCAGCACAAGGAAAGGCTGCCTCTGTTTATGTCTTAGTCCCTGAGGTAGGAGGTTCACTTCGGGGATGACAGATGAAATGCTTTGGTTTGTCATTTATGTCAGTGTGCACAGGTAGCTCTCAGGCATCTATATGATCTTGTACTATTTACTGCTCCTCCATCTGGTCCCAGGAAACCAGGTGTGAAATTCAGCACCTAGCAGTTTTTGCTAGCTGTGAACTGAGTTGAGCCAAAGGGGCCATGTGGCCAGACTTTGGGATGTGAAATTACATCATGAAATTCAATTACATGTTAACCAAATTCTAAGATGTGCTCCAAAGAGAAATCTTGCTCTTTTAAAAAAATGATATCACCAGTTTTGGTTATCACTGAAAAAATATGGTGACTGATAGGACATTTTTATTTTCTGAGTATAAATACAAACATTTTAAAGCTGTTTTTTATTTGCTAATGTAACTATTGAATATTACATATTATTCACTGAACATTAGATTCATTAGATGTTTATTGACATTTTATTATGTATAGGTATTTCTTGAAGAACAGCTAAGGATGCAGCCATAGACAAATTGCAGTAATTGTTGTCGAGCCACCAATGAATGTTCCATGGGAATGAATATGGCGTACAGGGAAAAATTACATAAGAAATGAGATAAGTGCCTCTTTGGAAGGTTGGAGAAGGAGAGCTGATTAGTTGAATGAGATTAGGCATGGTTTCAGGATAGGCTGGTATTTTGTTTGCTTAGCCTTAAAGGATAGAAAGGATTTCAATGTACAGAGATGGGAGAGAGGGTCATTTCGCATATGTGAAAGTCATTGTGATGTGGGAAGGTATAAATTGTATAATGCACAGAACAAGAAACGACAAATAGTTTGATATAGTTGTAGCTGAGTTTTTTTGCCTTCATAGTTGAACAGAGATTTATGGTTTCTTAATACCTGTTACCGGTGGATCATTCATTTTTCTTTTTTTCCACACTTTTTATTGTTGTCGAAGTATAATTGTCTCTGTACAGTTGTCTCCATTCCCCACCCCAGCCATCCCCACCTTCCACCCTCCATCCAAATAGAACTATGTCCTTCATTTCCCAGAGAATGGAACCAAGCCACAGATAATGTTAATAGTAGCTAACACTACTGGGGGATATTACTGCCAGGAACAGTTCTAAGGCACCTTCCAAATGTTCCCTCATTCAACCTAATCCTCATAGGGCAAAACATCCCTATGAGGTAGCACTTCATTAACCCCACTCTACTGCTAGGAAACTGAGATGCAGAGGGATTAAAAAAACTTGTCAAAGGTAACATAACTAAGCATAAAGCTCGGATTTAAACCAGAAGGGGTGGGTCCATTGCTTCAATGTATAAATTACTTCTCTCAGCTCATATGTGTTTAAGAGTGTGCACTTGAGCACTGATTTTCCCAACCAGTGCTTTGTACTTATCCCTTATAAG
The DNA here is from genome assembly GCA_004027735.1 of Carollia perspicillata. Lineage (NCBI taxonomy): Eukaryota > Metazoa > Chordata > Mammalia > Chiroptera > Phyllostomidae > Carollia > Carollia perspicillata. The sequence goes on along the minus strand of PVKM010019975.1, from coordinate 15,897 downwards.
GGAAACTTAGAAAAATCATAGTTATGCTTAGACATTTGGAATTAATTAGAAAATGAGCCATTATATTTTCTGAGCAGGGGGATGCTCAAAACTGATGTTCAGACTAGATTGGAAGAAGAGAAAAGCTGTAAGAGAAGGAAGTACTGAGAAGGCCATTACAGAAGTCTAGATGCGTGTGGGGGAGATGTGTATTAGAGCTCTAGAGGCAACGTTGGCCTGGTCAAGCTATGGATCAGGCTGCGGTTAAGGTGGGGTGGCTGACTCCTGGAAGGCCCTGAAGCCACCCTCAGGAAATCTGTCCTTTGTTCATAATGAGCCTCCTCAGCTTCAAGGGAGCATAACTCTAGGGCTACTCATGCCATTGGTTCAGTTATTACACTTGCTGGTTATTCTAATTTGCTCCTTCTGTTGGTTTTAAAGAGATTCATCAGGCAAGGCTTTGCTTTTTTTGATGGCCAAGTGATCTGATAACAGGTTTACTACCCCATGAATAACAACCATAAACTCTAGAAACAAATACAAAATAGTACCATATTTTTCAGACTATAAGATGCACCCCCCCATTTGGGAGAAATAATGGTTGTTAATGCTGCTGTTGAGTTCTGTTTACATTTACATTGGTGAAATATTATGTTATTTGTGTTACTAAATATTTTACCACATTTTTTTGCTTCAGAAATATTTTCCTCCTCTAAAACCTAGGTGCATGTTATGGTCTGAAAAATACAATAGTTACCTAAATGTTCTATAGAGTAAACACGAGGAGAATAGAAACTTGGAAGAAGGGGAATTCACCAGGTAATTTCTTGAAAGTTTAGCCTGAGAGTAAGTGACATGTAGTGCTGTGAATATGGAATAAAACTCTAATAATTTGCAGATTTTCTGGCCTGTAGAACCAGAGGACAGAGTTCAGGGTAAGGACCACTTCTGAGTAGTAAGAGTAGAATCTCAGAAAGGATAATATTGAAGAGGGGACCTCCAATCTGTGTATTAACTTTGCTCAAATCTGACTCCTAAACTATGCATGTATGGGGAGATTAGGCAACCTGACTGAGGAATGACAAAACAAGTCAAACAAGCCAACTTTTGACTGAGATTTGAGCTACTGCCTAGGAGGCAATATTTATAATGTATGCCCAACCAAGTAATTGCCTACTACACAAAATGCCATCACTCTTTAGAAGAATAAATGTGACCCATTCTCTCAAGAGATGTAACAATCAATGGAGGTCAATCCTGAGATAAGCAAATACACACATAAGTCAATTAACTATGCTCAATAAGATACAAGAAAATGCACTCATAATAAATGAAACGATAGGGTATCTCAGGGGAGAAAATAGGAGCCATAAAAAAGGTACCAGTAGAAATTCTAGAACTAAATAGAGTCAATGTGTACTTTATCTTGTGGTGGGGATAGACCAAAAAATGGTGGGACTCATAGAAGAGCAGACTTGAGAATTATGTTTTGAGAAATGCCCAGGAGTCCTCATGACTACAATAACCTCTCTTAATTCACTCTAGTAACAAGGACGTTTTAGAGAAACTTTAGTGTTTGGAGAAAGTTCTCTTAAAAGTGAAGTCCTGGCTAGTGGGGCTCAGTGGATTGAACACAGGACTGTGAACCAAAGGGTCACTGATTTGGTTTCCAGTCAGAGCACATGCCTGGGTTTCAGGCCAGATCACCATTAGGGGGCACGTGAGAGGCAACCACACACCGATATTTCTCTCCCTCACTTTCTCCATCCCTTCTTCTCTAAAAATAAATAAAATATTTTTAAAAGAGTATTTCCCCATGAAATATACTGTTGGAAATTTCACTATTAGAAAAGTAACTCTTTAAAAAGCTGTTTTCCTTTACACTGCATTTTGAGAGCAAAACATATATCACTATAACCAGAGGAGAGTGCATCACCAAGGAGATTAAGGCTATAGATGAAAAGAAAAATAATCCATTCTCCATTTCTGCTGCTACCTCTCTTGTTCCCCACCTAGAACAAAATGCAAGCATGTGAATTTTAGGATATGTTTATTAGCTTATTTATCTCATCTAATTACATACATCCCTCATACTTTCAATAATAATTTAAGAATACTTAAAATACACATATTAGTAAAAAAGAGATTTAAATATCTACACAGGTTTTATAAGACATGTAGAGAAATGGAACAAAATAATAAATATTCCAAAAGTATGTGATATGATGATTTTAAAATTGAATATTATGTTTTACTTTGACTAAAGTATAGAGGAATTCTTCATGTGTAATAATAAATAATCATTAATAAATAATGACACCTTAGTAATTATTGTTAAAATTGTTAATTTCAAAGAGTATGGAGAAATGCAGAAAATAATTGTGCTATAATTAACAAAAGAAAATTAAAAAATAACATGTATACTCTAAATATAAGTTAAAAGAATCTTTGTTAAGGCAAGATATAGAAAGCCAAGAAAAATCAAAAAGAAGAATTTTAAAACTGAGGGAATAAAACTGTGATAGATTTTTCTTAATTTGTGTAATAAATAAACTTTAAAATAGCTTTCCCCTTCTGGCAACAGAGACTACAAGGAAAAGAGGGTTAGATTTTACTTTGATCATTGAATGAGTGGTGATCTCCATAGAAAAAAGCTATTCAAAAACACGGGAGTTTTAGAATCACTCCCGCCTGGGAGAACTTCTGAGACTCACTCACCCAGTGGGCCTGAAGCTGTCCCGATTTGCTCTGACGAAGCCCGTACCCTTGTTCCTTCAGCCCACAGGAAACTGAAGTGCAGCCTGAGGATGGGCACAGAACATATGATCTGTCTTGTTATTCAATAGTGCTAAAAAGACTTGAAAGTTTTTTTTTAAGACATTCTTTAAAAAATGACTCTCACCTCACAAGCTACTTTAGCACAAAAGCAATTTAAGTTACATTTCAATCAACGATGCAAATAAAGTGTTTCTTCAAGCCCGAGAGTAGGAAAACAACACATTATAAGTGATTTCTCGAGGTTCAGACAGGCTCTGCAGATTTTTGCTGTTCTTGCAGAAAATGAGGGGATGGTGATCGCCACACCAGGTTCTTCTCAGAAAATATGTATGAGTCCTGAAGGCAGAGCCACGCGTGATTCACCTGATAATTTGGCTAGCACAAGAGAGGCGGAGGGGATGGAACAAATCCCTCTAAGACACACAAACTCTATGATGACTTTATGCTAGTTTGGTTTATGTCCTTATGTACTGCTGTTTTTAAAAGACTTCTGTGAATCCATCTCAGAGAGCTATCTCTCTTCTCCCAATCCAACACCTCTTAATTTACCATCTTCTTATGGCTCTTTTAATATTCTAACATCCATTAGGCTTACAAGACACGATTTGGAGAACATCATAGGTAGGGTTTGTTTTTTTTTAATGGAAATCCATTTATCTAATCAGTGTTTATCAAGTAAGCTTTCTGAAATTCTCAAATATATATAGTTCTCATTAATAAAATAGAGAGAATCATATCAGACTCATCTGTTTTCATGAGGGGCACATGAGACAATATGTGTACACTGTTCAGCACAGACCTGAACATGAATAAATGATCAGTAGACATTAGCTAGCAAATACTTTTCTGATCTCTTTTGCTAAATTTCACCTTCTTGAGTTAACTTCTTAAGACTAATCTTTTTCTGTACTACAAACCCAGCAAAGTAAAGAGAATACAAAGTAAATACTAACAAGATTTTGTAGGAGAACATTCCTGGATTATATACATATGTTATACGGTTAAAGAAAGTGCTTGTTAGTTACCTACTACTACATCTCGTCTCCCTCTCTCAGTCGATATTGATGATACAAGTGTTCTTGTCCTTTTGTACTGGTCCCTTGCCTTGTTCACTTCCTATGTTTTGTTGTGGTTCATCTGCTAGGTGAGGCTGGGTGACCCCCCAGGAAGTAACTCTGTCTCCCACACAAGATGACAAGTTTGTGTAATGGAAGTTATTAAAAGGAAAGTGTTATATCTGTTCCAATGTATTATAAAAAAAAGAGGCACATCATTAAAAACCACGTATACCTTAACTATTATGGTACCGAAATTATTTGTAAAAGCACCTCAACTGATCAAAATCAGGAACACGTGCCTCGGTAGCTGAAAGCAGCTTTCCTGGCTTCTGTTTCTCAGAGGTCAACTTTATTTGACCCAAATGAGGATCTTGAGTTTCCCACTTCTCTCTGTTATCCTTTTAGAGCTTTCTAGTAATCCTATGATTGTCCAATAACATCTATTTGCTTTTCTAAGTCTTCTAATCATTTCTGAGGATGCTTTCAATATAGTTACACTTTGGCGAATCCCAAACTTTTAAAATTTTTTGTGTTTTCCAAATATCATTACAATTGTTTATATCAATCCACTTTTCTTTATGTTTATTCTCCCTATAAAAAGGACCTGTTTAGTTTATTAATTTCTCTCTTATAGTCTTTTATACAATGTATTGAAAAGTCAATAGATTAAAGATTGTCAAGAAGGTAAATAAAACAGATAATTCACCAGACCCTCACATCCAATCATATGCATTCTTTCTTACTCATAACTGAGCTGACATCTTTCTATTTAGTGCAGGTGAATGATTCAAAACTCCAGAAAAATTCAGAATTTCACAAATTTGACAGTTTTCATCAATTTGTCAGTTTCGTATTAGTCACAGTGGAGACTCTGGCTCATCCTTCTTTCCAAGACAGATCTGCCAGCCCCAATTTCAAAGTGTTAGAGACATGGAACAATACAGGAATTGAGCAAGAAAATGCTGTCTCTTCCTGCATTTCTCTTCAGGGAGCACTTAAACAATGTACATCCTCTGAGAGGTTAACTTAGGAATCCAACTCTGGAAAAAATTACTTCAACAGTGAGTGTACCTAGAGACCGCAGAAGCTGCAGCATCAGAAAGCCAGGCTCTCATCCCTTGCCTAATAACCCCAGCCCACAGAGAACTGTCATAACCATGCAGAGGAATATAGTGATCTGTATACTCTGTGTTTTTCTATATTGTTTCTGAGGAACAGTCTGTCTGCTGGGAGAGAAATCTACCTAGTTCAGATTAGGGGTAAAACTGTAGGAGGTACAATTAGCTTCACAAATTGTCAGGAGCTTTTAAGACTTATTCACTCTTTAAATACTTTAATGATTAGGTATCTCAGGATTCAGCCTTTATAGAACCAAAAATAAATGTCAATTTTAATATCTCAATCAGTGATTTCTCAAAACAAATCTGGAAAACCATTTATCTTTCAACATGCCTGTGAGGGAGAAACTAGAGCAAATAAGATGGAAACCCCCGGCAAGGCAGATGAGTAACGATGATTGTGTCTTTCCAATTCATCTTCTCCCTCACAAAATAAGTGGCTGGAATTTGCGATTACTGCGGGGCTGTTTGTTAGTGATGACAACTGCATGGTCTCAGTTTGAAAAACGTGTTCTGCTCTGGGTTGTTGGGTCATGTGAGGTCACTTGCAATCTTTCTTTTTTTTTTTTAAATGACAAGAGTGACAATTTAACTTCTGAAGTCTAATGGCCAACAAGCACTTAATGACCAATTCAGCCTAGATTCCCCTTTATTTTTCAGATAAAAATATCAAGGCAGAATTTATTTTTTATTATCACTAACAGGCATAATTCATACTATTTTTCTGATATAAAATTATGTGGTAGCCACAGCTGGAGCCTGGGTACTAGGCGCAAAAGCCCTGGCATGGGTCTTCACAAGATTGTCAGTGAGTTCCTGATAGCTAACACAGCCTCCTTCCAGAGGATGGGGAGGCGAGCTATAAGTCTTGAAGATGGCATCAGAGGTGGCCTTGGTGAAGGTGCCCAGGGTGGCAATGCAGCCCTGGCTGAGGTGTAATAGTCATCAATACTGGCCATCAGCAGCAGCTTCCTGGGCACAGGGGCTGAGACGTGCCAGTGCCCCTGGGGACAGGGATGAAGCACACCAGCATGGAGCCATAGTGCCTGACCAACTTGCAAGGGATGCAGTTTGTGATCTTGTCCCCCAGAAACTGCACTGCACAGGGACAACCTTGGCCAGGATAATAACCCCATGGATGACAGTGGCTACCTCCTTTTATCACTTAACACCCAGAGCAATATGCCCATTGTCCCAAAGGCAACAAATGCCTTGAACCAAGTCCTGTGGCCAGCACGGGTCTGCTTTTGCATGGGCATAAACTTCAAAACCTCATCCTTGAGAAATGCCACCAAGAAAATTTCAATGATCTCAGATTCCTTGATGGGCAGGGAGAAGAGATAGAATCTGCTCCAAGGACTTGATCAAAGACATCCTTAACCAAGTGGCCCAGCTTGGTGACAGGGATCCACTCCTTGCCCTTGGACTTGCCTCCATGAGCTCTAAGGCCTTGACTCTAACTGTGACCCAGGCCAAGACCTCAGTCCCTGGATACCGCTGTCGAATCCTCTGAAGCCTCCACAGCTTCCCATTGCAGGGTGCCTGGGGCCTCTGGGCCCTCCCACAGCGTCTAGCGTCATCTGCCACTGGATGTTTCCTTGGAAAAGCAGCTCAAGTCATAATTTTAAAGAAGATGAATTTCAAAGGAGTTGAAAGCCAAAATGTTAAACATAGAGTGATGATGAGAACTTCTAGAAGATAGTTTATTATTCCAAATACATCTTAAACATATTTGTTTGTGCAATATCATGAGCATGGAGATAAATAATGTATTTCTGTCCTCAAGGGGCTTTTCATTCTGTAAGGGAGACAGACAAGGAAAAATAATTATGAGACAAGAAGGAAACAACTTCCAGAATAGAAGCAGAAATGGCATTGATATAATGACTAAGTTATGTTAAATACTTCAGCATATACAATATTATATATGTAAACAATACATTATGTGTATATAATGTATATATAACATGTATATGTGTATATATACATATACCATGTATATGTTGTATATATACATATGTATAAATGGGAATAATTACAACTATTGTATAAGTAATTCCCAGGTACATCTGGAATTCTATTCAGGGACACTCATTCTGAACATTAGAAAGCCTCAACCTCAGAAGAAGCTAAATATGATACCTGTATTTCTAGAGCTATAATCAAAATTTTGCTAGTTGTCCCCCTGATGCCAAAAATGGGTGAACATGGTGTCCTATTAATACAATAAATGGATGAATACTGGGAATCGTCCTTAAATGGTGAACTGAAACTTATAAAAAATGATGGATTGTCAGAAATGTTTACGAGATACTGCATATACTTTTATAAACTGTGTGCAAGAATCCAACAAGGCTAGCTAGTACCCTTCACCAACAAAATGCCCAATTATCCACTATCTGGCTGTAAACCCCTACTGTTGCTTGTCCAGTGAAAACTATCAGGATAACAACTGTAAGATACCAGAATTCTGCCTCTTACAAGGAGGTATTTTGATCCCTGAAAAACAATTAGACTGGGTTTTCTTAAAGTCCAGAACAGATTGTGTAATTTATCTTGCACTAACTTTATCATAGATGTTTAGTTAATAAACATCTCTATTTAGGCAATTTTTTTCCTGAGACATTCTCTCTTTATAATTTAATAGCAAGGTTGTTGGAGAAAGTTTACCAAACTCAAACCTCTTCAACAAGTACTGTTATCTGCCAAAGGGTCCTGGACTTGGACATAGCAGATAAGCTTAAAACAGTTCACAGAAAGCATCTCCTACAGTTTGAAGGAGGGGATAATTAAGCATGGGAGTGAAAAATATATGGAGACACCGATGAAGACTGGAGTTCATAATTATTGTTCCACTGTGGTATGAAACTTATCCCTGATTAACAGCTTTTCTAACTGTTTGAGCTGTTTTTCAACAAGCCAGAATTATTCCCCAGCAGATAGAACTATTTTTTATAAGGCTATTTGCCTTGGATATTTTCCATGTGGCACATAATATACCCAGTGTTTCGCTGGAGAGAACATGGAGTCCAGGAGGAGAAGCATCATGAATGTCACACTGAGCTAATCAATTTTTTCATTGATTTACATTTTTATATATTGGATTTTATTAATGAGACTTCTAAACAGGTTTTACAATTTGGTTTACAAGTTCATGCCTGTATTGATCAGAATTTTATTTTAAATTATGCATTACTATGACTTTCATGGAAATAGAAAAAGGCAAAAAAAAAAAGAAGAAAATGGAAATCATTCCTAAAATGTTATAGTAAAACTAGTAGTGTCTGAAATTGATGGAGGGAAAAAGTGGTTCCCAGGATATGTTCACAGTGGCAGGAAACAAATGGTCTGCGTTTCAGATGGCTCTAAGAGGTAATGAGGGCAGCATCTACGCATTCATGTTTCCTTCCTTTTCTGGAAAGGGCTTCCATAGGACATTTGCTAATTTTTATTTATCAATGTCCTCTTAAGCAGGTCATCTGTGTTCAGATTTGGAGTCTGACGTTAAGAAAAATTTCCTGGAGAGTATCTGATAAAAACCTGAAATAAAATGATGAAGTAGAGCTATAGGATTCATGTCATTAGTACACAAAGACGTAAAACAGATATTGAAATTCATGGCCTAAATTGTTGATTTTCATTCTTGTTTGCATCTTAGAATTACATAGAAGATATAAAAATGCTTTTTCTCAGGCCATATAGACAACTAATTTCATGTGCATTTCTGAAGGTGGGTCCCAGGCATCGGTATTTTTAGAAGCACCTAGGTAATTTCAGTGTATAAGTAAGTTTAGGAACCACTTGTTTAAATGAGAGAAAAATATTGTTAAAGCCTCTGACAGTTCAATTGGCAGAGATATTTATGAGTGATTAAAACAAAACAAAGCAAAAAAGCTTATGACCAGGGAAAGCTGCGTGTTATATGAAGATTTTCGATGCCATGGTAACCAATGATACAGAGGTAATGGGGCCTTATTTTAAAAACATTTGAAGAGACACGAAGTCAGTGTGAAACATTTCTCTACCAAGAATCTTACCATTTTAAACCTTGTGTTTTCAGAATCATCAATTAAAATCTTCAGAAATATCTTTTTATTATTTTGTAGGAAATAAGAATAGAGAGCATGGTCATCAGGAGTGCCTGGAATATGGAGTCAAGAGAGATAAAGATAGACATCAGAAAGATATGAAATAAATATATCTGACCTGTTTATCTCAGCTGTTATTTAGGAAGAGACTAAGCTACTTATCCACTCCATTCTACTTATCCCTCCATTCTAACATCATCTAGTAGGAACTGGGAGGGGTGCTTTTCTGACAAGGAACTGCCAGGGCTGGGCAATAAGAACAAAATAGTATCTACATTTCTGCCTTATTCTTTTGGATTTTTAAACATTGATAAAATGATGTGGTATATCCCAGTATATTTTATGAAAGTACTTTTAGAACAATTGATGAGACATATTTTTGTAAATATCAGGTCAACTTTGGCATGGTTTTTAATGAATTCTAAGTTACTAATTAGTATCATCTATTATCTGGTGCTGTAGCTTTCTTTGTTCCTGTTTCTCAAAATCACAGACACTTCTGAGACTTTTGACAGTGATAAAAGTATTTTCCTACTCATACCCTCTCCCTCTTTTCTTTAATATTTTTCAAGGAAGCAGAGTAGAATACGAATCATCCAAGACCATCATCATTAGTGCAACTTTTTCTCTAAGATAGTTTGAATTTAATAATTATTTTCTCACTTCTCAAACATAACAATAGTATGCTAATGTCCTTAATGAATCTACCTATAATACAGGAGTTTCCCTAAGAAAAACAGCACAGTATTTTGTTATTTTCTTGTATTCTTTCTATGGTAATGTTTGATTCAAATTTTCACCCATTCAGTCTGACAATCATACAACTGTGATATTCTGACTCTTTTGGCCAGAACTCCCATGTTTCCTTTTGCAATGGAAGAAATGTTGACGATATTGAAAACCTTGGAAGCCTCAGTAGTTCTAAATTTATCTTGGATGACTTATCACTTACTATTATTCAAAAATATCCCAAAGTGTGTCATGTAGAGCAAACAAGGCCTGTGAAAAGTTTCTTAGAAAAGGTGTTTGGGTGAATGAAATTTCCAAACTGTCCCATAAATCCTCTTCCTTAGTCCCTCACAATTCACATTCTGCAAAGGCCGTGGCTTGTGAAATGCTGATCTATTCAGGGACAAGTTGATGAGCAGAGAAAAGTGAACGCTGTTTAAGTTCAGAGGGAGTAGGACATGTCACTCCACTAAGAATACTGGCTTGAACTGGTTAAGTATAAAAACTTGTAAGAAGTATAAGATTAAAAAATACCTACTACACATATGGTTCTGAGAAAGGTAGTGTGAATTTTATAAAAGCGAATTATTCATGGATCCTTTCTTAACATAACTTATCACCTAGGAGAGGATATAACACAAGTCTGGAAAACTGACATAAAGAATGTCAAATGAGACCCAGGAGAGTTTAGGTAGGATGCTATGAATATTCAATCTCAGAGAGATTATTACTATTTGCAGATGGGGTGGAATCAGAGAAATCTTCATGGAGCAATGGCGTTAAAGCACTGAGCTCAATGGCACTGAGCTTCAAAGCATGTACTTGAACATAGGAAGAAAGCATGTCAGGTAGAGACAGATACATAGGCAGGAAAGCTCAGATCAGGCTTGACTGGGTTCAGAACAGCATTCTATATGTGGGAATAGCGTAGGGTGGGAATAGATAGTGAAAGTTTGGAAAGAAAGTGGTAAATCAGTTTATATTATAAAGGGTACTGAATTTCAGGCTCAGGATGTAGTTTAGTAAATAACTTTTTAATGATAATAAGGTATAAGTGACTATTTTTACTATGTGGCAGTTAGGCATGGTAAGCAAATTTCCTCAATTACCCTAGTTAGTAGTACATTTTCACGTGACATTTGAGAATAGTGTCAAATGAAAAGAAATGGGCAAATTGGGCAAAGCTAATATAGCCCTCAGGTCTTTAGGAAAGCAATCAAGAACAGAACTTCTCACACTTAAATATGTATACTAATTACCTGGAGATGCAGTTCAAAGGCAGATTTTGATTTAGTATATTTTTAGAGCCAGAAACTCTCCAATTCTAGCAAGCTTTCAGGTGCTAGCGTGTATGTGTGTTTGTTGCTTTTTTGTTTGTTTGACTATTTTTGCTATCTATAGACCCATATTGAGTTGAAAGGATTTTATTTTATTTCTTATTTATTTTATTTTAGAAAGAGTGAGAAACATCGATTAGTTGCTTCCTGCATGTGCCCCAACCAGGGACTGAACCCTCAAGGTAGACATGTCCCCTGACTTTGAATCAAACCCTTGACCTTTGGTCTACGGGATAACACTCCAACCAACAGAGCCGCACTGGCCAGGCTGTTGTAAGGATTTTAGAGCAGCAATCCTCAAACTTGACTACATGGCAAAGTCATCCGTGGAGCTTTAAAAACTACCAAGTCCTGAAACCTATTTACAGAGCCTCTGATTTTATCGGGTTTGGGATGAGGTCTTGGCATGAGTATTTTTAAAAGCACTTCAAGGAATTCTAATGTATGGCCAATGTTGACGAGTGCTGCTCTAGCTTATGTCTTAAGTTAGTGTTTCTCAACCCTGGCACCACATTAAAATCACTCAGGAAGGTTTTAAAAATCCTTGTGCCCAACACAATGCAGTGTGAAGATGATGTGTTTTGAGTTGTACACTTGAAACTTGTATGGTTTTTGTGAACCAATGTCACCCCAATAAAATCAATTAAAAATTCCTAGTATCCAGGCAGCATGCCAAACCAATTAAATCTGCGTCTCTGGGGATGGAACCTGGGCACTGGTATTTTTCAAAAGCTCCCAGGTGATTCTAATGTGCAGCAAAGTTGAGAATTGCTGGCCTGCTAGGATTTAGAAATTTCTATCTTTTTACAGTTGTTTAGAGAACAAGGCGCACATGACTGTTGCATTGTCAGATCACCAACAATTAACATTCTGTATGCAGCTCATTCCTGCAAAGAGAACCAGTTGTCTAGAGTTTTTGGTTTGAGGGTGAAGTAGCAAATGTGAATTTTTTTTGAAATGGAAGTTATTGAAAAATAAATAGACCAATGAAGCATTGGACCATTATTTTCATGAGAGTTTGTGGACTGAGTTTAGTGTTCTCTTACACGTCTATATGGTTAATGCATTGCTATAATCTTACTGAAAACCCAGATAATACACATGAAATCACTGTAGAATGTGATTCTACACTTAGCACTGTGAAGACAATGGTGTTTGAATTAGCAGGGCAGGACTGGGCAGGAAGGGACAGAGACAGCAATCATGGCAGCAGACTTGGAGGGTTTGGCCCTGCTTCTGTTATTGATTCATTCATGTGCACCTCAGTTTCATGGTGTGTTGACTGCAAGAAAATTGATACCTACTTATAGGATTGTTATAAGGACAAAATACGCATGACTGTTCTGCCATAAACTGAAATTTGTAATACAAGTGCCAATAATTAAAGGCACATTATATCCAGAACCACAGAGTGATGATAAACCACATTCATGTTGTCCAATTTTTTCTCTAATCATTGCTCTAAAGCAGGCAGATGCTCAATATTGGCATTTAAAACTCTAAATGTTTGTTTGGGGGGTTGGCAAAGAGTTCTCAATGTGGAAATGATCATTTGGGAGGAAATCAGAGACAAGAGGAAAGTTGAAAACAATTTCTGTTCCTGATCCAACTTACTTTACTTTTTATACACAATGCTGTTATTTCTAGGGCTATAGAATATCACATCACTAATAATAAAAAGTTGAAATTGTTATTCATACATAGGTTAATGAGACCAAAATTGTGTTATTTGTGCCAGATAGATAGGTAAAAACATAAAACCTAAGTAGTTTTGTTTATCTTAGGAATAAACAAAACTGGAAATCCATCTGGACTCAGTGTTAGCAAACAATAGAAGTATTTGTTCTTCAATATTATTCTAGAATCTCAGTGATACTAAGGGAAATAATGTCCTGGGCTGTCATTTCAAACAGATTAGTTAGATATAGAAAAGTCAGCCATTATATTAAATTTATAGAAAAACAAAATAAGAAAAAGCCTACAGAGATTCATTACAAAGAAGCTTCTAAATTTCTTCTTGTTTTTAAATCAACATTTACCTCATACTGCTAATTATAAGATTCAAATAATACTCAGAATCAGAGTGGCACCAGGTACAGCCCACGTGTAGTACTCAGGTAATAAGAACCACTGACACACCCCGATGTAGAGATTGGTGAAAAGACTTGAACGTTAGACTTCTGATAAAAGACTTGAATGTTAGACTTCTGATCTGCAATCTTTTCATAGCTGAATCAAATGATATAATTTACATAAAAATGCTTATTATAGTGCTGGACACTTGCTATTCAACTGATTTTGCTATTCTTTCTCTATGATAATGTAAAGAACTTTGGGAGCTTTTATTATGTGCCGAGTAATGCTCTTGCTTTCCACAGGTCCTGGTTGTGTGACTCTCATAAGAGCCACACGAAGAAGGTATGATCATTCCCATTTGCCTTATGAGGAAATTAAAGTACAGAGAGTTTAGGTATTCACCTGTCGTCCCATAGCTGTAAGGTGACGGAGTTAGAACTCGGTCCAGGCAATAGGTCTTTAGAGTCCATGTGCTTTTCTCTAAACAAACTACCCTTTTTTCCCTGATTCAATGCTCTTTTATCATTATATCTTCAGTTTGAAAATAAGGAAGGATAGTTGTACTGGAAAGTGGCTGTCAAAGATAGAAATGATATGCTATTAATTAGACCTCATTAACCACCACGACTTCCTTGTCACCTTTTCTTTAATTCCTTAACAACCTCTGATTCAAAACCACACATGTTGACCATGGGATCATAGCTTAGAATGATCGCTTATACGTGCTGCACTATGTAGTTATGTATTTCACTTCCAATGCTCCTCCTACTCCCAGCCTACATTTTACTGAACAGAAAAGGAAGGTCCATAAAATGAAATTTATTAAATCATGAGTTAAACTAAGCTCTGTGAACTTCTATTAGCTATAAGTATTATAGCTGCTTCCAGAGACAAGAGTCATTTGCTTTGGGATCAAGCCCATGTTCTGTGTTCAAATGAACTGTATTTAAAATCCCAGATCCTTTGCCATTTGGCCTGCTGGGAACTCAGAAGGTACTCCTACTTTTGATAGTGTATTTTCAATTCCTCATTCATTTAGTTTTTCTGCAGTCCTTGTAGCTGAGAGACAGCATATTCTTGGCATCTCTCTTGGTTAGTGCCTTGGTGTCACTAGTCTGTTTCTGGCTTCCATTGTTTATATTTTGCAAACTTCATCAACTATATTCTGAGTTACTACTTGGTGAGGTTTTGTGCTGTTATTGGGAATGAGGGAAACTGGCATAACCGATTTCCTCATAGGGCTGACAATCTGATAGGATGCACAGACAGTAAAATGGGGAGAGTTATAGCTTGGGGAGGTATGTCTGTTATGGGGGATGTAGATCTGGATGAGGTGGAGTCAGAGAAGTCTTCAGAGGGGAATATATCTCTGAGCTGGGATGTAAAGGAGTAGAAATTACCAGGTTTCCTAAGGGTAGGGACATCACGTCTAATTGACATTAGTATCTTTAACCTGGTGCATACTGTGTAATTAAAGATGAATAAACATTTTTGAATGAAAACATGAATGCAAAGGGAAGAAGTTGATGGAGACTTCCACCAATAGTTTTGTCTGATTACTTTTACCTGCCTTTATCAGTAATACAGTTTAGCAAGAACCATCCCCTTACTATCTAATCAAATTCCTTAATAAATTTTCATCTGCTGACTCCCTGACTCTGGTCATGGGACATAAATTCTCAGCTGTCTTTGCTGTTTTTGAAATTGAGTTCAAGCTCTCTGCTCTATTGCAACAGTTTCAAATAAAATCTTTTTTATTTACCATTTTAAAAGCATCAGAAGAACTTCTCTTTAACAACACTAAAGATAGATGTATCAAGGCTCAGGTGGGTGCAGGGATCTTCAATTCACTTATTTTATTCTCACTTTTTAGCAATTTCCTGCAAAAGAAGAAAATAATTTTTACATCATTTACTATTATAGAAATTAACGAAGTTACTGTATGAAAATATTAAAATAATACTTGGCATATAACCGGTGCTAAACAAATTGTAGAAATTATCTTTTTTCAAATGTTACTTTCTCCTGCTCTTGGTTATCCAAAGCAAACTTTGCTGTCCTGAGATTTAGACAAGATCAATGGACTCTGAAAACCTCTTAAAATTACATGCAAACTTTTTTTTTCATTTTAGTATGAGCATTTCCTTTACCTGGGTAAAAGATTTATAATCTCATTATATTCTCCAAATTTTTGTAACCTTACAAATATTACAAACCATACCATACTTATTTTCATATATAATACATCTACTTTTGTGGTTTCAAGTTGATGGTTCTCAAATATATTCATCATATTCAAATTCTCTTCTGCATTCTATAATTCTATATTTGCCACATTAAAATTTAAACTCAACACCCCTATTTTTCTCTTCCAACATCTATCTCAAATTGGCTCCTCTTCCTAAAGATTTTATTTCTCTCTCTGTACTGGAGCTTTTAATTCAGTCTCTCAAGGTTCTTTCTGCTTTCTACTTTGAAGCAGTTATGCAAATAAATGCCAGTAGTGTTTTTCATCAAATGCCATGTTTTGTCAAATTTTTACTCTCATTGCAGACCATATTCACTTTGTACTGAGATTTTTGGAGGGGTCTCCTAACTGGTCTCCTAGCTTTCTGCTTGCTTTACAGAATTAATCCATCTTTCATGGTATTTTGCCACATTTTCTCTTTAATGGACTGTTTACATACTCCCAATTCTATATTATTTACTAGATGAAGATCTTTACCCAGAGTGA
>PVKM010019974.1:0-23669 GCA_004027735.1 Carollia perspicillata | reverse complement strand
GAGTTCTACTTTTGGTCTACTAAGGCTAAGCATGTATTAAAGGCAAGAGGGGAAGAAAAATTAAAAAGCAGAGACCAGCAATATTTGACAAGAGCTAAATTCTTTAATCCAGTTCCTGTAAGATCCCATTTAGATTTCCACATGAGACATAAACAGCCTTGGAAATGGTTTTCAAAACTCATTAGTTCTACAAAATTTATGTACAGCTTGCAAAATTTGCATTGACCAAGTCTTCATGTACCAACTCACACCTCTTTTACACATGGTAACCAATTACAACTTCCACTGCTGCCAATGCAGTTAAAGAATATATGCATGCAGTTTACATGCCAACAGACAATAACTTAAAACTGCTTCATTAATCTAGCATAAACAAAATATGGCATGTACAAGCACACATATGTATATATAAATGTGTGCAGGTGTATACATACTAATGTATCAGAATTTGTACTCAAATGCAGTGTAAAGTATTACATACATATACAAAAGATGCATAGATATATGGATATGTATGTAGTGTATGTGTGCTCTCTCTCTGTATATATGTAAATGATATGGTCTGTCTGGGAAAATGTCCAGCCATCATTAATATAATGAAAATTATTTCCATGACACTCTCCAAGGAGAGTGGGTGGGAATGCATGTGTGGGAACAATGACAACTTCATTGTACTAGTCAGTGGGACGATAGACACCACTACTTGAGCATGTGTACTGTGTGGCGTAACATTCAAAATGACTGAGCAGGCAAAGTAATGAGGTTGCATCCAATTGTGAATTAAACTTGAACATTCATCTGCGGAAACCATTCAGATGATTCAGAAGGCCGCAGCCACCGGCAACTGGTGATTTGCAGCTTCATCACAACAACACACCTGTTCATGCAACACATCTCAGGCAGAGTCTTTTGGTGAAACATCAAATCACCCAGGTGACTCAGCCCTTCCTAAAGCCCAGATCTGGTGCTCTGTAACTTCTGGCTTTTCCCAAAACTAGAATCACCTTTGAAAGGGAAGACATTTCATGCCTTCAGTGAGATTCAGGAAAATATAACAAGGCAACTGATGGAGATTGGAACTGTGTGAGGTCCCCAGGTGCTTACTTTAAAGGGAACTGAAGTGTCATTGTCCTATGTACAATGTTTCTTGTGTCTTGTATCTTCTTCAAAATAGAAAAAAGTATTTATTTTTTATGTTATGTGGCTGGATACCTTCCAGACGCACACACTATATACATATAGTGTGTATATATAGTATGTGTGTATACATATATATGTACATACACATATATATACACACACATCATCAAATCCAGATATTTTCTAGATTACAAACTCACCACCCTTACTAAGTTAATAAATTATACTTTTTATTCCCTTGCTGCTAAATTTTGATGAACGTTCTTGCTAAGGGTTAAATAACATACACCCTCCATCTCAGTACGGAAGCTGCCTCTAAATTTAGTCATGATAAGTTTGAAAATATGTATACTCCCATAAAATCATCAATGCGTTCAAGGTAATAACCATATTCTTTTTCTCCAAAAGTTTTTTACAGTGTCTCTCTTCTACTCCTTCTTGCCCGCCCAAGAGCAGAGAGATATGAAATTTTTTCTGTCACAATGACATCAGTCTTTTTAGTTTGGGGTATTCTAATAGGCATGGAGTGGTATCTCATGGTGATCTTAATTTGCATTTCCCAAATGACAATTGATGTTGAACATCAATTCATATGTATATATTCTATTTTTGTATCTATAAAGTATCAGCTGAAAGCTTATTTTACTTTTAATTGGGTTGTTTCCTCAGTATAGAATTTTATATACTTGTGTCTTGGGCTGCTCAGGCTGCTGTAAAACAAAACAAAACAAAACAAAACAAAACAAAACAAAACAAAACAAAAAACATATACTGGGCGCTAAAAGAAAAACTCATTTCTTACAGTTACAGAAGCTAGAAAGTTCAAACTCAAGTTCTCATTCCTGGTAAGACCTCTCTTCCTGATATGTGGACAGCTACCTTGTCCTTTGTCCCTGACAAGGCTTTCCCTTGGGGACACAAGAATGGTGAGAGAAAGCTGTCTTCCTCTTGTTACAGGACCACGAATCCCACCAGGAGGGCCCGCCCTCATGAGCAAATCTAACCCTAATTCCCTCCCAAAGACCCCATCTCTAAATACCATTGCACTGTGGTCAGGTGTCCAGCTCCCACATTTTGGAGGACACAAAAATTCAGTCTATAGCAACTTGAAAACAGAATTGTATATATTCTGGATACCAGTACTTTATTATGTACATTTCTTCCAGCCTATGGTGACTAGACTTCTCTTTATCAAAATCATGTAAAGAGTAGAAGTTATTGAGGATAGAGAAATCCAATTGCTAAATGTTTGATTGATCATTCTTTTGGTTTTATATGCAAAATTAAAAAAAAATCTTTCCATTGTATAGAGGATCTGTCTATATAACATAGGACTATATGTAGGACTTCTTTACTTTCTCTCGGCACTGATTGCGGTATTATTTATTTATTTATTTTGTTGCAAGCTCAGCATCCTGCCCACAGCAAGAGAAAACTACATGATCTGACATTTGTAACCCAAGAAAAATGAGAGAGCACGAAAGCTGTCCCCCACGATCACAAATTCTGCAGTCGACTCTTCCACATTTGGGGAAATCCCAGGGGCCAGCGCATCGGGAGTGGCTTGCCCTGGGAAAACCACCTTCGTGATCATGGTATCTCCCCTGTCAGGTAAGTACGGTTAAAGTTTTTCATGTACAGTCTTACACAGATTCTGTCAAATTCATCTCTCTTTCATAGTTTTTGTTACTGTTATGTATGATGATCTGCTTTATTTCTCTGACCAATTGTTTGTAGTCTACCAGTGAATAAAATTTATTTTTGTGTATTTGTCTTGTATATTCTTCCAACCTTCCTAAACTCACTTACTAGTTCCGACAGCACTTTTGTAGATTTCCTTTGATTTTTCTATATAAAGGACCATTTTCTCTGTACATAAAGACAAGTTTATTGATTTCTAATCTGAGTGACATTTATATATGTTTATTGCTTTATTGAACTGACTAGAAGCTCAAGTGCAATATTGACAAGTGGGGAGAATAGAGCTATTCTCATACACTTATTTCCTAATCTTAGGAATAAAGCATTTATTGTTTCCTTTACGTATCTTATTAGCCTGCAGGATTTTTATTGATATCTATTATCAGGTTGAGATATTTTTCTTCTAGTCTTAGTTTTCTAAAACTTTTCTTTAATAATGAAAGGGTTTTTTCTTCATTTTTATTTTGCTTTAGTAAAATGCTTTTGCTGTGTCTTGAAATGATTTATGGTTTTTATTTTTTGTTACTATAATAAATTACATTGATTTATTTTCAAATGATAAACCAACTTTTCCTATATGAGATAAACTCCACTTGATTGTGACATATAATCTTTTTTATATATCATTGAATTTTATTAGCTAAAACTTTATTAAGACTTTGCACTTTTATTCATGAGAGATGTAGATCTATACATTTTCTTTCTTGAAATATTTATATCTCATTTTGGTATCAAAGTAATATGGGCTTCATATAATGAATTGCATTGCATTGCTTCCTCTTTAATTTTGGAGAAAAAGAATTAGGCTAGAACTGGTATTATTTGGGTAAAATTGTCAAATGAAGCCATCTGACACAAAAAGTTTTCATTATTCACTTTTAAAAAAAGATTTTAAACTATAAATTCAATGTCTTTCATAGATATAAAGCTATCCAGGTTATTAATTTTATCTGGAGTGTGCTTTGACTGTTTGTATTTTGCAAAAAAAAGTATCAATTTTTATAATCTTCCTGTATTATAATACATACTATCTGTACAATATCACTTCTTTCATTCTTTTTATTGATAATTTATATATTCTTCTTTATTTCTTGACCACCTGACTTGACATTTATCAATATTATAGATTTCTTAGATCAATCTAATTAGATTTTTTTCTATTTTTGTATATGTTTTGTATTTTCAGTTTCACTGATTTTCATTCTGCTGTTTTTTTATTGTTCCGATGAACAGTTTATTTTATTATTTTTTTACTTTATTTTTTATTTTTCACACTGTTACAGATATTCCCACTCCTTCCCCACATCTAGGGTTTGCCCACTTACCCCTAGCCCTCACCTGCCTTCCCTCTGAGCATCACCTAAGGGTAATGTTGTCTGTGCCTAAGGGTTATGCATCTGTGTTCTGTGGTTAATCCCTTCACTTTCGCCCATCCACCCCCCTCCTCTTCCCTCCCCTCTGTCAGATGTGAGTCTGTTCCACGTATCCATGCCTCTGTTTCTACTTTGTTCAGTAGATTCCACAAATAAGGGAGATCATATGGTATTTGTCTTTCACTAATTGGCTTACCTGTATTTTGCCAAGCATAATATGCACAAACATTTTTGTGTACATTATACATGGGATTATTATACCCATGGTATGTAATCATTATATCCATGTATAATGTGCATCCTTATTTTTCCATCAAAATTTGCACAAAAATTTGCACACTAAACATGGCAATATATGGTATTTCACTTTGCATAATATTCTCCAGGTCCATCCATGACATCATAAAAGGTAATTATCCCTTCTTCTTTATCACTGTATAGTATTCCATTATGTAAATGTACCACAGCTTTTTCATCCATTCCTCCACTAATTGGCTACATCAATCTGTATTCAACCATCAGTGCTCTAGGGTTCCCCTTTCTCTACATCCTTGCCAATGCTTGTTTGTTTATTTATTGATGGTAGCCATTCTGGCAGCAGAGAGGTGATAAGTCACTATAGTTTTACTTTGCATCTCTCTGATGATTAGTGACATTGAGCATTTTTTATACATCTGTTGGGCATCACTTTGTCATCTTGGATAAGTGTCTTTTCAGGTCCTTTAGCAGTTCCTTTCTACTGAATATTTTGGTTTAATTTGCTATTCTTCTTCTTGTTTCATAAGGAAGAAGCTGAGGTGATGATTTAAGGCATCCTTTTCTTTTTTTTAAAGGATTTCTTTTTTCAGTATTTTATTTATTTTATTTTTAGAGAAAGAGAGAGAGGGGAAAAGAGAGGGAGAGAAACGTCAATGTATGGTTGCCTCTCGAATACCCCCTAGTGGGGACCTGGCCTGCAACCCAGGTATGTGACCTGACTGGGACTAGAACCAGTGACCTTTTGGGTTGAAGGCTGGTACCCAACCCCCTAAGCCACAACAGCTAGGGCAAAGTTCTTTTTTTTTTTTTAT
Source organism: Carollia perspicillata (assembly GCA_004027735.1). Lineage (NCBI taxonomy): Eukaryota > Metazoa > Chordata > Mammalia > Chiroptera > Phyllostomidae > Carollia > Carollia perspicillata. The sequence continues at coordinate 18,385 of PVKM010019974.1, read as the reverse complement.
AATAGACGTTTAATGTTATAAATTTCTCTCTAAATACTACTTCACAGGCATCAGCACAAATATGGACACTTTTGGTTTTCTCTTCATTCTGTTCAAGATATTCTCTAACTTACCTTTTAGTCCTTCTTTGACTCATAGATTCAGAAGAAGAGTGTTGAATTTCCAAATATTTGAGGATTTTCAGAGGCCTTCTGTTGTTGATTTCTAATTTAAGCCTATTATGGTCAGAGAACTTAACTTAGTATTATATTTTTAAGTATCTATTGAAAAAATGTTAATGGCCTTAAATATGTACATGTGTTTTAGCAGTTTAAAAGGATGTGTATTCTACTATTGTTGAATGCAGTAGTCTGTAATATTGAACAGATGAGTTGGTGTTATTCAAGTCTATTACAATCTTGCTCATTATCTCTTTATTTCTCTTATTGATTATTCAAGGAGAGTTATTATATTTACTGGCAGATTTGTCTATTTCTTCTTGCCATTCTGTTAGTATTTCCTTCATGTACTTTGAAGCTCTGTTATTTAGTACATAAACATTTAGGATTCTTATGTTCTCTTAAAAATTGGCTTAATTCTAGAGTATTCTTTATTTTGAAATATATATATATGTATATCAATATAACAATTCCAGTGTTCATGATTAGTTTTAACATGGTTCATATTTTTTGCCCTTTTCTTTACTTCTTAACTATTTGTATTTTTTCATTTAAACCGAGTGTATTGTGGGACGCATATATAGTTGGGTCTTGCATTCTATTTAATCCAACAATCTTTGCCTGATCTGAGATGTCAGGATATTAATATTTAGCATGTTTATCAGTATAATTGGGTTTAAATATACCATCTTTCTATTCATTTTTATTTGTTACACCTATTTCTCCTTCTTTTGGATTGTGTAATTTTTGTGATTCAGTTGTATTGCCTTTGTTAGCTCATTATTTTCATGTTTATTTGTTGCAGTAGAATTTATTGTATGTATGTGTAAGTTATCTGAATGTGTGTTAAAGTGATATCACATTACTTCAGACACATAACTGTCTTTCATCAAAGTTGGAAAATTGTGGCTTACTCTTTCTTCAAAATTTTTTCCTTCTCCTTCTTTCTCCAGGACTCCATTTACACACTATACAATAATCTAGCACCTCCCAGGAAACAAAACCCTTCTTAATAGTTTAACTCTGACCAAAGTCCCTGAATTGTAAGAATTTCCACTCTGGCTGTGGGAGACAGGTATTATACTATGCTGATCTCCGCATGGCCTTTGGTTAGCAGAACCTTGGTCCTTTCATGTCATTCTTTCCCAGCCTCAGGTATTATTCTCACATGTGAATGCTGACCAGTGCTCAGCTAAATACTTGAAGGGACGAACACCCTGCCAATCTCCAGTGTTCTTTCTATTCAGTTCTCTCCTCTCCCATATTTTGTCCTGTCAACTCTAGTTTCCTTGGCTTCCTTGAACTCTAAGCTTAATCTTTTCAACTGAGAGAAAGGACCGTCTTTGCCTATGTTCTTTTGCTACATTCCTCCTCTGTTTGCTGTGCTCCCATAGCTTAGAAATTTTCTGTACACATTTAACTGTAGAAATGATGGGTATCTTCTTGCTTGTGTCCTATCTCTTATAAATCCCTAGCCTTCACTGTTGGATGTCTAATGGCTTGAGACTATTGTTACATGTATTTTTTTTTTGGCCCAGTGTCTAGCTGTTTCAGGAAAGAAAATAAATGTAGTTACTGTGCTTTCATTTTTGCTGGAAGCAGAATTAAATACATTTATATTTGAAGTAATTGAACTTCATTTTATATGTCATTTTACATTCTCCTCTACACTTTTATAAAATTTCTTTGAAGTTAAATCTTATGTATTAACTTTTCTTGTGGCGATGCTTAAAAGAAACTTCAGATTCCTTTAGAAAAGATCATAAATTCATTAAAAGGTAAGTTTTTCATGCGTGTAGTACCTGGAAATACAAAAATAAAAGACATTAAAAACAAAACCTATGAAAAAGTCAATAGGCAAACCTTTTACTTCACTGAAACACTTCTGAGAGCCACTATGATCAATAAATGCACATTTGTCATTTTCATACTCATTTTGTAATTGGTACTTTAGCATTTAAGGCGTGTAAACTGAGGGGACCACAAGTTCTGCCTTTTGGGATATTAATCTCAAACTGGTTATTAAGAAACCAAAGATGCAGAAAGACCCTTTGACCCCTTTTCTGCCTGAGAGATTCGGATAGAAAACCCTGCTTGAGGAGGGGAATCTTAAAATGCTCACCTAGACTAGTTTGTATATAATGTGGTAAATTAGAAGACTTCCGGCAAGAGATTGTGAGCAACATACTGTCTGTGTCCCATTGTTTCTGAGTGGCCTGCCACTTGTGTTAGGCAATTTCTCAACTACCTGTAAATTGCCCAGCCCCACTTCTGAAATCCAAGACCCCATTCACCACCTTTTCTCTTTTGTCCACAATGTCACATATATCCAATGGTCCCTGTCTTTGGAATGGTCTGCTTATATGAACTGCCCATATGTATGTACTCAAATTTGGTTTTCTGTTCATCTGAACTACAAGAATTTAGAAGATAGGAAGAAAAGTATTTTTGAAAGCCCCTTCAAACCCTTCCCAAAACAAAAACAGATCGGCATACCTGTCATTAGGACCTAATTGGAGTTGCACAGACTAGAGACTGAAGAAGCAAGGTCTCCTACTGTCACATACTTGGAGTTCATGTCAACAAACAAAAGACCTTTTAAATTCATTACCACTTCTTCATCTGAATTAATAATACATATGTCAGAACTGGAAAGATTAAGTCACTCATTAATTCACCGTTCTGAGAAGGAGAGCAGTTATATTCCGGAGGAGATTACTCAATGGCTATGTTTAAAAACACATTGTATATCGATAGCATATATTAATGCTAATCTTTCAAAGTCAGAATAATCCAGATTTTACTTGGACAATATTTATGTAACAAATCTCTATCTATCTAGGCTTTATCTATCTTATTTGGTTCTGAATCCCATAACAAAACAACAGAGACTGGGCAGCTTATCAGCATGAGAAACTTATTCTTCATAGTTCTGGAGCCTGTAAGTCCAAGATCAGTATGCCAGCAGGGTTGGACTCTTGTGAGAAGGCTCTCATGGACTGCAGACTACTGATTTACTGCATTATCCTAGTGCCTTTACATCGGGGAATAGAAGTTCAACACAGAATTTTGGAAGGATGCAAACACTCGTTCCATAATTCTATTTACTTACCTATCTACTTTCATTTATTTATTTTCTATTTATTTATTTTCTGTTTGATGTTAGACTTTCTGGGTTCAAGGCTCATTCACAGTGTGTATTAACTGCGTGCCTTAACGGGAGTGATTTGATTTCTGTGTGCTTCTATTTCCTTATTGTAGAGTATAAGACAAATAATCATTTCTCTCCATAGAGGAAGTAAATTTGAAAACTCATGCAGACTGATAACAGAGTGCTTGGCCTTTTTTCTCCATAAATACAAGGTATTAATTTCTATTTCTGCGGAAATGTTGATCTTCCTCACTTCTTATTATCGGTGATTTTTTCTCTCTGTGCTGCATTAATCCAGAGCTGAAGCCCGGGCTTCATTGCTTGTTTTACCTTCTTTCAATCCAGCTTCACTTCACAAAAGATAATTCCATGTGAGCATACTTAATTAAAATCTTGAGGAAATAAAAAGGCATCGTGTTACAACATTGCTGAGCAAACCTTTTTTAAATTGAAATATCACTGACCCTGACTGGTGTGGCTCAGGGTTGGGGGTGGACCCACAAGCTGAAAAGTCACCTGAAGGATGGTAAGGAGGCAATGGGCCAGCCCCCCCCACCCCCCGCTTTTGGGATGTGTGAGAGATCAATGTTTCTCTCACACATTGATATTTCTCTCCCTTACTATCCCCCTCCCTTCCCCCTCTCTAAAAAATAAATGCAATCTTTCAAAAAAAATCACTGGTCATACAAATCTGCAACTATTGCGACGTCTGGGAATTCTTCATAGGCAGGTATCGCAAAGCAACTGCTCAGGTCCTCTTTTCTATCTCCCAGTTGACTGCGCAAAATAGCCCATCAGATTCTTAGCAGAGCAATCTAGCCAGAGCCAACTCCCCTCAGTTTCACATTCTTGGCCAAATAGCTTTATTAGGTGCGTTTGTAAACAATTCCTGAGATGGATACTGTAATTAGCTTTAAACTGATTTTTATCTTTCTGGGTTTTATTTTATTTATTGACTTTTTAGAAAGAAAGAGAAACATCGATTTTGTTGTTCTACTTATTTGTGCATTCTTTGGTTGCTTCTTGTATGTGCCTTGACCTTGGACCTGCAACCTTGGCTTATGGGACAATGTTCTAATCAACTGAGCTATCCTGCCAGGGCCCTAGTTTTTATCTTGTAGAAAATAAGAAAGGAGAAAGAAAAGAGAGTGAGGGAGGAAGAAAGGACAGGAAAAAAAAAGGAAGGGAGAAATAAGAGGAAGGGAGAAGAAGGAAGTCTTAAGAAGCTAGCCCATTTTAAGGAACTCTCTTCATTTATTTCAATAATACAATATAAACTCTGCCTCTCACTCAAAATAATCCTTGTCACTGATTAAATAATTCCATCTGATACTTGCTGTATGCTTGTCATCAATTAAAGTGCCCCAGATGCTGAGATTCTGCCTAAATTACCAATTGTGCAATTTATAATAGATACAACTTGATAATGAAGCTTTTTCCCAAATCACTCATTACATGGTAACTGGATTATCTGATCTTTAAGGTTCTTTCCACGCCCCACTCCTGAGATTATAGAAAGCTGTGATTTCCTCATGTATGTGAACCTCACAGAAAAATTAAGGATTTTATTAGGTCCTATTTGAATTCATGTAATAGGCAAAATGCTGAATTATGAATGGTTTACCGAATGGATTTACATGCTGTTACCAAAGACATAGCCGACTGTATTTATCGACTTGATGACTATTATCTACATAGACCTCTCTAAAATATTCATTATCGTATTATCTAAGGAGTTCAAAATGTGAAGGCCATTTAGGTTCAGAATGTATCTATGTGTGAGTGTGTTTGCCCCATTAGCTTAGGCAATGATCATCTGAAGGCTTAACGTGTCTCTTGGAACGTAGTCTCTCCTTGAATTCACCTCCCACACAGTGAAATAAAAATACAGTCACCTTGTTTATCTTGACTCAGTTAGGATTCCACCAATGCTGCAGTATTTGGGTGCCTACACAACATTTATTTATGTCTTTCCCGGGGCTTCCTTCACTAACTATTCATATTTATCTTCCTTTGTTATTTGGTGCCCTCTGGCAGAGCTCAGTCAGTCAATTATTGCAGTCAGGACTGATGCTGCAGGATTCAAACAAAGGCCCACTAGCAACAAAGAAACAAGGAAACCAAGCTGTAGTCTGTGTGTCACTGGATCAGCTGATCAGCCCATGATTGAATTGTTTTTAATGGATGTCAATTTAAGAACAGGGCTCAGGGATATTTCTGAGGCATGAAAGAAAGGGGTAGGTGTGATTTCAAAAGCATTTTCTTCATAACAATGTAGAGCTGACCTTGCATTTAAAGATAGAGGATGGGGGAAAGCTACATGAAAGTGTGAGCAGTATGAATAAGTGCTGTTTATAGGAAGCTGTTTTAATACCTTTGCCAAAGCTGAACAATACAAAGAGACAAAGCTCTGAAAAATGTGTGCCTTTGCCTGTGATTGATTTTATGGGTCCATTCCTGCCCAAACGATAAAAAGCATTTATGGGGCACACAAGCATTAGTGCCTCTATTTTCCCCAAATATGAGAAATGCTCCTTATTTAGAATTTTGCTACTATGACATTATCTATAGTACACCTCCCCATTTAAACATTTAAAAAATATTTGAACTTTTGAAGTGAAAAGCTGAAATTCCTTATAGAAATCATTTTTGTTTTGGTTTATTTTGCTTTTTTTTTTTTGTTTGTTTTTGCGGTTAATGAATTCATTCTTGGCACAACGATACCTGGAGTGATGCTAAAAATAAAATAGATTGTGAAGTGAGACAGCCTCCTTTGGAATCTAGATGACACTCTTGAAAAAAACACCCAAGACAATTGCCAAATGAAAGTAAATACTCAACTTACATCAATTCCCAGCTCCCCCTCTTTTAAACTGTGTGATTTCTAGGTTTCTCTAGGAAAACATAATTCCACAATAGCAACATATTCTGCATTAAGTAGGAAAATGCACGTATATTTATCACTGACATCTTATCAGACAAGGGGCTAATTGCTGTCTCTTACTGCATCACTCATTCCTCATAAAGGTTCTTCACGTAGCCCCCACCGTCCTGTTTAAGGAAACCATATTCTGGAATTATTAAAAACACATGCCTGCATGCAGCTGAAGGGGTCTGGCTTTGCCACTGCAAAATCCGCCACCCTAGCACGAGAATTGCTTTGATCTAAAGGCAATTAAAACCCAGCAGACTCAAGATAATCTTTTCCCTCTCTCTTAACTATCTAACAGAATTTAGATAGGGGGCTTGGCCTAGAAAGAGAGTTTTAGCAAAGATAACTTTTTATCTTAAATACCTATCTATATGGCGGGGCGAACATCCAGTTACCAAACATTGGCTCTTACAGCATTATGAGTTGCCCTCCTCCCCTTTGACTCCCCAGGTCCCCATCCCATTCCTGAGGTCAGGGTGGCATCTACACAGCAACTGCCAGACTTGCTCTTCGGTCTCATACTTTTATGGGGCTTGCGTATGTACAAAATTAAACTTATTTTCTGCCATTAATCTATGTTATGTCAATTGAATTATTAAACCAGCCAAGGGACCTAGAAAGGTAGAAGGATTTTTTTTCCCTCCACCACACAGCTTACAGATGACAAAAGTGAGATGTGAACACCGATTTGGTTAAATCCAAGGATCTATTTGTTTCTCTTTATTAATGATTCTCAAGTGTAAGGGCTAGTCACAATCAACCAGAAGGCTTGTAAAAATACAAATTGCGGGGCCCCATCCACAGGAGTTTCTACCTAGCAGGTCCAGGTATGGCCTGAAAACTTGCATTTCTTCTGAGTTCCAAGGTGATGCTATGCTACTGGTCTGGGGACCCTGCCTTGTTGGCCCTCCTCTATACTGTGCTGCCTCTCACTGGGAAGTCATACTTGGGGTATTTCGTATTTTACTTCTGTCAAGATTTACTATTCAAGATAAAATACTTGAGAATCATTTGAAAGCTGAAATGCTACATACTGATGAATTAAATTTTGTTAAATTCTTGTTTCTTTTGCCTCTAGAAATTACATGCACTGGAAATGAAAATAATGACAGAAATATCACTCCTGTCCTCCAAGAGCTCACCAACGGAGTTGAGATTACAGTCATGAGTGCACACTTAAATGTATCATTAACGAGTCAAACACAATAAATTCTTCCGCAGGAGACTTTTTAAAAAATGTGCTTTGGCCCTTGACAGTGGGTTGGGGCATTGTCCCATACATCAGTAAGTTGCAGGATAGATAGCCGGTCAGGACACATACCCAGGTTGTATGTTTATTCCCATCAGGGTGTTTATGGGGGCAACTGATTCATGTTTCTCACACTGATGTCTCTCTCTCTCCTTTTCTCTCTCTCCACTCCCCACTCTTCCTCTCTCTCTAAAATCAATAAACATACCCTTGGGTGAGGATTAAAAAAATGTACTCTGGGCATATGAGGTAGAAAATTATATTAAAAAAAGCAAACATAAACAAGTTTTACCTTTATCTTGCTTTAGTCTCAAGTCAAAGTTAATTACTCCCTCTGTCTCTTGTCTTCAGGTAAAATTAAATTTATTCTGTTCACTGTGGTTACTTCAAATTCCACTTACACCTGAATCACAACTTAAGATTTCTACATCAACCCTATCAGAAAAATTGCAGTGGGAAAATTCACCAAAACTTCCTAATTGCAAAACCAACAAGCTTTGTGTTGGGGAGGCATCGAACACTATTGATCATCCTCTGCCTTGCAAGTGCCCACCTTGGCCCAGGTGACCCCATTCTGCCTCCTGCTGCTCCTTCCCACTGGTTCGCACCTTTAAGCTCACTTCTCTTTTTTTGTCTTAAAATCTCTGCTGCTTCCAAGTAGTCTTTAAATTTACTCTCTCTGAGATTTTCCCTAGACCCTCTTCTCACACATTACAAGCCTTTCAGTACTTCACAAAGGAGTATTTTTTATTAAAATACAGGTCTGTTTACCTTACTTCCCACTGAATCCCAGCTGCCTAAAGGCAAGCAAGTTTTATCATCTGGTCTGATTCATTTTCCACCTGATCTGTTGTTTTTCTTTTTGTTGCTCAATTCATAGGTTAATTATCTCATTGTCTTTTCCTAACTTAAGGTAAGTATGATTGAGCTAATTACATTGTCCACCTTCCAGAGGCTTCTTTTGTAAGGAAAACCTCCTTTCAGTCTGTTTCTTCAATGCCTCTTTTACCGCCACACTCCCACAAAAGACTACTCATACTTCTGGTCACCAAATGCCTGGAAGTTTTTCTCTACACCAAGGAATTCTCAGCCACCAGCTGGGAGTCTCAAGATTTAATTCAGTGTTGGCGCTATCCCTGTGGGATAGCATCAGATCCCACAGGCTAAGGGCCTTAGTCCCATGAGACCCCCTCCTTCTCAACCCCCCACTACACATACATGTCAGACTGCAGGTGCCATCACCTGTGCTTCTGACCTGGTGATGTAGATGGTGATTCCAACAACACCCTCCTTGGATTTGATTAACTTGCTACAGTGGCTCACAGAACTCGGGACACATTTACGTTTACCCCTTTGTTAAAGGATATACACGGAGCCAGATTAAGAAAATGCAGGGCAAGACATGTGGGAAGGAACTCGAAGCTGGCGTGTGCTCCATGTGTGCCACTCCCTAGCACCTTCCTGCATTCACCAGGAGCTCCCCGAGCCCCGCGCCTCTGGATGTTATACAACCTTCACCATGCAGGCATGGTTGGTCATTGACTCCATTTTCAGTCCTTCTCCCTTCTACAGAGAATGGGGGGTGGGGTCTAAAATTCCAAGCTTCTACTCATGGCTTAATCTTTCTTGTGACCTACCCTCCTCATGCAGGAGCCATCTGGGGGGCCGCTCAGAGTCTGGAAATTACAAGTTTCAAAAGCCCTTTGTTAGGACCTGGAGACAAGAGACCAATATACAAGTGGATATTTTTCATTTTCTCACACTTCACCATTGCTTTTTTAAATCTATTCCTTGGAAACCCTCCTGTCACCTTTATACTTTAATGTCTCTCTGATTCTTCTCTTGCCAACAGCTCTCCACACTAATAAATGTAACATGTGCCTTTCCATCCCGTCTTAACTACACTTAGTACAATATATGTTAACACTTGAAAATCACACACTGTTTTTATGGTATTTGGTTAAAATATGTTGACTAATCTATTAATTATACTTCTTAATTCCAATTTGTTTCACTTACTATAAAGAATATGAAATTTATTTATTTTTTTCACAGAAAATTCTACTTAATTTTGCAACAAATTTTCCTGTTTCTCATTCATGCTTAATTTCCATTGTTCGGTATTCCTAATGAAGATAATTTTCTTTTTTGATGAAGTGCTTTCTTCAAGACTGCTACTTTCAAAAATAAACGTTTTGTGATAAAAATGTTAAGGCCCTACCAATCAGAATATTCCACCCTCATATTTACATACTTTAACTACTACAAAGCTCTATGTTTAAATTTGCCTTGAAAATTTGAAACTATTACCCCATTGTCTTCATTTTAATCTTATATTTAGAAAAAATGGAGCATTTATATTCAATATATCATATACAATATATATCTTATATAATTATACAAAATAATTATATAATGTATATGTGATGCAAAACAAAATATACTATGTTGTATAATTAAGTATATTTAGTAACTATTATATTAAATATATTTTATATTAGATACATAATACACATTAAATACATACAAGGAAGTGTAGAATGCACGTGTATGGTAAAAGAAACAACAGTGGAATAAACTTTGATGTATCTGCCACAGTCTAAGAAATAGAAATTTATATGTGTTTCGGGTCCCACCCTGCCCATATTAGGGATGTGCAATCCCGACTTTGTGTTTTTGTACTTTTTACTTTCTGGTCTTTGTCACATAATGTATTTAGTTTTCTGCTTTTTGACATTCACAGAAATGATACTAGCTGTATAATTGAGTGACTTGCAGTTTTACCCTACTTTATATTCCTGAGACCTCGACACCTAGAGATGTATTTTATTTATTTTCATTTCTCTTTAATATTTATCATAGGGCTATTATAAAATGTCTTAAATGTTTTCTCCTATTGACAGCATCTTGTTTGGGGGATTTTGTTTTGTTTCATTTTGTTTTCACAAAATGCCATGAATATTCTTTTTCTTATTCTTTATTTTATTGTGTATTTTTATAGTTGTTCAAGTGCAGTTTTCTGTCTTTCCATCCCCTCCCCACCACCACAGCCCTCCCCACCTCCCTCCCCCTTTTCAACCGCCTTTGTTATTGTCCATGTGTCCTTTATAATCGTTCCTGTAAACCCTTCACCCTTTTCCCTGAGGAATATTCTTGAGCATGTCCTCTGGTGCACATAGTAAAGTTTCTGTACGGTAATGCTGAGGATAAATTGCTGGGTTATATATACTATTTGCACGTCTTCAACTTTAGATGATGGGAAGTTATTTTTCAAGGTGATTGTTCAAATTTGTGGTCCCATCAGCAGTCTCTGTTGCTGAATATCTTCATTTAAACTTTATATTTCTTGATATTTCTGCCAATGTGATGATGAAATTTCATTTTATTGTAGTTTTTGATAGCAATTTGCCAGTTAATTTTTTAAACCTTTTTGGTGGAAGACATTGATATATCTTCTTCCTGGAAATGCCTGTCCAATTATTCTGACCACTAGTTTGTTTATCTTTATCATTTCTAAGAATTATTTTTATATCTTTTATAATTTCCCTATTTTCTCCTTCCCCCATCCCCTGGCCACCACTGTTCTATTTTCTGCTTCTTCAGATTTGTTTTAGATGCTTTAAATCAGTGGAATCAGGTTGTATTTGTTCTTCTGTAAATGACTTACTTCAATTAGCATAGTAGATATGTTTATTTACCTTGATAATGGTCAGGGTGCCACCCTGTATGCTTACGCCCAAACTCATCAAAGTGTATATGTTAAATACGTGCAAATTTGTTGGTATATCAACTATACCTCGATGACATTAAAACAAAGTCTGGGTGCAGCTGTCTGCTGCACACTAGGTAGGAAGCAGGTGCTGGAGGAACTCCTGAGGGTGGTGCAAGCCAGAGGCTGGAGACATCATTTCCATTGCAGAAACATGCAGGAAGGGATTTGGGACCATGATGCAAAAGTGTTTTCCTCTTGGGATGTTTATCTAGCTCCCTCTATTGACAAAATGTTACATGGTGCCAATGGACAAAGGAAAAAAATATTTAAATGACTCAGCTCCATTTTCATAGAGCAGGACAAATTTGTCACTTGGAAACAGAGAAACCATAAATCAATAGCTGGCACACATTCCCAGGTACTTCATTTCCAAAATCAGTATTTCCAGGTATTTATTTTCAAAAGATATTAAAACATATTCATTATAAAAACTTTTACAAGAATGTTCATTACGGCTTTGTTCATAATAGCAAAAAAACCGGAAACCACACAAATATGCATTATCAGAAGATTAGATAAACACAGTGTGGTGTGCTTATGCAAAGGCACACCACACAGCAATTACAAAAGAAGATCACACAACATTTGCAAATCTCAAAAACACTGGACACTGATTAAGTGCCTATACACATTTGTCAAAATCCATCAAGCTGTATTGTCAATAAATGTATATTTTACTAGGTATAATTTTATGATAATTCAAACATCTGAGATGACTTGAAAATTTTACATGAAATTAGTTAAATACAAAATAATCTAAATTAATAAACTGAAATTAGTTAAATAAAAAACTTCTAAAAATAAAAAAGTGTACATTTTTTTCTTACTGAAAAATTATGGCAAAAGGACTTTATTAAGATTTAGTTTTATTTTGATTTTTGGCCCCATAGCTTCCTAAGTCAAAATGCAATATAAGCAAGATTTTGTAGGATGATCAAAATAATCATTGTCATATACACTCGCTGATATGTAGCCTTCCTTAATTGTTATTTTTTAGAGGCTTTTATTTCGATAGAAACAAAGAAAATGGGGGCACATATGTAAAGAATTGATATTTCTGTTGAAAGATTTATGTTTTAGCTATGAGACAATAGACAGTAAAAAAGACACATTGACAAATACAAATTTCTCTAATATATGAAGTAGAGCATACCTGGGCCTCCTTCTCACATTTTTTTTTAGTTATGTGCAGCACCATAAAATGAATCAGAAAAAAAATTATCCAGTTGTTGTGACCTATATAACTTACTATTGCTAAGGGGAGTAGAAATGAGTTTAATGTATTTGAAGGTATGGTCAGTGTTTTGAAAAACTGCTAAGCTGATAGCTTTGAATAATTTTACAGCATTAATATACTACAGACAGTGTCAGCAAAATTTTTACAATATTATGTATGGCCATTAGAATTACATGAATCTATACAGCAAATATATTTAGAAGAAAATTCAACACACTGTGTGTTCTACTCTATTTACTGATGTGTGAATTGCCAAAAATACTCTTTGTAGAGCAGAACATGAAGGAAAACAGGCTACCAGCTATGTGATGGAAGTAGGGTAGTCAAATCAAGTAAAATCGGACTTTGTGTCAAAGTAAAGCAAGAATTAAAGAGTGGAGCTGCAACTCTTAATATTCTTATATTCCCCTATTTTCATGGTAATGTATGACCGTGACCTGGGTTTCTGTGGCAACAAGCAAGAATGATATCAGAATCATGTTTTAGATAAATAACTCCTCATATATCATCTTTCTTATAATCATAGGATACATGTCAGAAATGAAGTTATAGCTATAATTAAAAAACAAAACAAAATCTATATGCCACCCACAGACTTATGTTCCTGTCAGCATAAAGGTGCTAACTACAAGAGTGTCCGTATAGTGTTAAAAACAATACAAATGATTCTGGCTGGTCATGCCATGTGACAAGTAGCTATTTTGTACCATTGTCTTTCAGAAATCATAACATACCTTGAAGACTTCTATATTAAACTTCATACTGAAATGTGAATTGATAAGTATATTCAAAAGTGAATTTGTAAAAAATTTAAAAAGTGAATTTGTACAAAACAATGATCGAGGTCCATATTTTTTTAATAGTCAGTAGATATTTTCAACATCTGAGTGAGTAAAAAGGTGCTTATATTATATATATTATGCTATATCCCTATGAAGCCCTTCTTTTATTATAAAGGCAAATAACAGAATTGCTTGGATTTTGTATTTTTATTCATAATAAAATGTATAACTTTATTCATAACAAAATTATTTGCTTTTGTAGTTAACATAATCTTTCAAAAATACATTTTGCTTCCAACACATAATGATACTTTGTATCTAAAAGTTGCCTTAAGCCCTGGCCCAGTAGTTTATTCATTCAGGGCATCATCTCGATTCAGTCCCCAGTTGGGGCACATACAAAAATTGACCAATCGACACATATATAAGTGGAACAACAAATCTCTCTCTCTGTCTCTCTGTCTCTCTGTCTCTCTATCTGTCTGTCTCTCTCTCTAAAAGCAATAAAAAAAACTTTTAAAAAGCTACCATAGAAAAATCCATATATAATACTGTATATTTACATTGTTTTAATATCCTTCCTAGCACCTTACTACATCAGAGAAACCTATAAATGTTATTCTAAATTCTGAGCTTTCAGGTAATGTCATGAGGGAAAAAATGAATAATTTCAACTAGCACCAAAATGTTTTATTATACTAATAAAGAAAATGAATACTTCAAAAATACATATTGATCCATTTTGAGTAAACACAATTTCATATCAATTATTCACTATTACTAATGATAATGTTATGTTGGTATAAATTGGAAAAATTATGAAATTTAACACAAATTATTTCAACAAAGTACTTGTAAATGCATTAGACATCGTATAGGTAAGTTCTCATATCTTGAGTATTAAACTGTAGGACACCCAGCTAGTATCCATCAAGAATGGGGGAATTGCTTCATGTGGAAAAATGGACACATTTGGTGTCAGAAGTTTTGTGAGTAGTACAAAGAAAAAGGTGTTGTCTTTATAGGTATTGTGAATTTTACTTTCTTGAGTGCCAATTCCTTTTATAGGATGTTCTCGATCTTTCTTCTCTAAGGTAGCCGCGTTACTTGAAAGTAGCTTAACCCTTTCTGGTATTCTTATTCATTAATCAGGATTAAAGAAGCATGTAGTCTAGGGCAAATCATACCCAACACAAAAGTTAGGTCCTTCTAAGTAGTGTGTCTAACATCCAGTGAATCAGGAAGTTTTCTAGACTGGCAAGCATGGTACGACCCCTTCTAGCCCCTTCAGACGAAGGGGCTCCCCAGCCCCCCATCTGCTCCTCACATGAATGTGCCGATCAGCACTCTACTGAATACTCAAGGAGGATCTTCTGCAGGTATGGGGGGGGGGTCTTTTCTCTCCAGGTATCTCTCTGCACACCATACCCTCTTTAGTCTCTTGGACTCAGCTCCATCAGCTCAACTCAGGGAGCCTACTGGGCTATGGCTGGGTTACCCCTCTTTGCACCCCTCCCAGAAAATTTTCAAGGCCATGAGCTGTGACAATGAGAGGGTTCGCTTCACTTGTTTCGGTATCTCAGGGCTCACTTCATTGTCTCATGTTCAGTGTCTTAACAACCACCGTTTCATATATTTTGTCTTGTTTTTCTTAGTTGTTTCAGGAGAAACAATGCATCCAATCCATGATTCTACATCTTAGACTGAAGCAGAAAACACAATCTATGTTTCACTTGTTGTAAACTAATTTTGAACCATACTCACCTTCTCACATTGCATTTCTATAGTATGTTTGAGTGCTTAACTTCTTATGATTCTGTAAGTTATCTTTTCAAATACAAGTGCCAAAGTAAATGCAAAATATAAAATAGTGCTTACTTCACCTGACTTCATTTTACTACTTCAAAGTAAGCAGACTTTTATTTCCTTAGTTTCAGCATAAATACTGAGCTAATTCTGCCCCTATGCCAGTTTGAATTAAGTGTTTAGGAAATTCTAGAGTTATATAATAAATGTTTAATTCAAGTGGGCCAATATATATCTTTGCTGAATTTACCTTTCTTATTAGTGTGTGTGGTCATCTGGATGTGATGATCTATGTGATGTATTATCTATAGTTCTAAGTCCTGTATGTGCTATTCATATATTTCATCGATATGCATAATTTTAAGGAAAATTATATTTCCATTATTAAAAGATATTTTCCTAGTAAAATAAATCCTGGAGACACTGAAAAAGAAACCAAGTCATTTGTTTCACTTAGAAGAAATAGTATGAAACCCAAGAGACCCTTTTTCTAAATTAAACAACAAACAGAAAATCTCAGAGAGGACTTACGGAACAACAATAACAAAAAATGGACTTTTTGAATACCCTGACAAAAAGTAGATGAATGTGAAATGCAAAATAAAAATTTATGAAAATGTTCCTAACTGTGATGTTTTTCAGACCAATTCAGTAGCACAAACTCATGTTTTAGTCCTACAAGTCACCATTAATTAGCCATTTAAAATGCCAATATTTACTTCCAGATGTGCAGCTCATGTATCAACTTACTTTTTTTATTTCTGAGTAGTCAGCTACATAAAGACTTAAATTTTCTGCATTAAAAAATCAAGATTTCCATTCTCAATAATATAGCAGACTAAATAAAATAAAATTTATTCTTCAGAAAGAAAGCAATTTAAAATGGTGGATAAATGTTCTTCTTGCATTGGACATACACCTCCAGCCTAGAATAATAAATGAGGTTTCTAAGTAATTTTTTTGTGTTTACCTCAAACAGAAGAGGTCATTTAAATTATGAAAAATCATTTTGTATCCCAGAGAGTTGTCTCACTTACTCAAACTTATTCTCCCAGGACATCTCTGTGCTTTATAGATTCTGGATCTAATTAATCTTTTATCCAGAAATATCCCACTACAGGTGTTCAATAGATCAGTTCTGTTCCTCTGAAAACATGCCATTAGACACTTTCCTAAAGGTCTGACAAGGAGATTAGCTGGGTCACTTTCTTTCCTTTCCCGAGAGGCATCCCCCACCCCTTACAAAGAGAATGAATACACCAGGGCCAACCAACTGCTTAACTTTCTACAATGTATCAACTGTGGAGAAACACACATTAGAATTTTATCTTCAAAGTGAGTGTTGCACAGCATTTTAAAGTGCTTTCATATTCGTAATTTTAGTGAATAAATAGACCCTTTTCATATATCTACACAATTAAATCTCAGAAAAGGCTGATATATGACATATCAGTTAAAAGAGTTTCTCCATGGCTTTGAATCAGCCTCTGGACATTGTATCCTCCCAATCCACAAATGTACAAAATGCTTTCCCGAAATCTTATGTTTTTAAACAAATACTTAAATTCTATTCATTGTGAATGAAACAAGATCAACACACAATAATTTCTTCCTTCAGTACAACTCAAAAATTAAATTGTTCTTCAGCTGGACATCTGAGTGTTTTTCCTTCTCCAGATTTGTATATTTCCCAGTATCTTATTCCTATCACATAAAGGACTGCTAAATATTATTCAGATAATTCTCACACTCTTTGAAGCTTATTTCTCATAACAAAAATTAATAAGTATTAATTAAGAAAATTTTAATTACATTGTACAGAATAGAAGAAGAGGTAGAGATGCACTCTAAAAGTAAAGACAAAATCAAAATGAACAAAAAATACAAGGTTTGCAGAGGATGCAGAGGATATAACGTATAATCAAGAGATTAAGGAAGACTTTGAAAAAGAAGAAATATAAGGTAAATTTTAAGGATAAGTAGAATTTTAACAAAGAGAGAAGAACAAATTTCCAGACAGATTTAAGAACATCTCCAACTGTACCAGGCGTGTAGTGCATGGTTCGATCTGGGAACCACAGCAATATGGCGGGCTGTGTTGGGAAATGGAGTTGTGAAGGGGTCAATAGTCAAAGTGTGGGATCATGAACATGAGTCTAAAGAGTCTGAGCTTCAATTTGTGCATTACATGGTTTCACTGAAGTATTCTGAATAAGATGAGCCTTTGACAAGTTAACCTTTAGAACTGTTGCTTAAGAAAAGGAAAGAAATCAAAATAACATTTGTCGAATGCCAATCAATGTTTCTCACACTTTCATTTATTCAAACACATTTCGTACTGGCCCCAATCCTAACTTAGAAGTGTAATATGTAATTTACATCCAAGGAAAAAACATTCATAAAAGTTTTATAATTTACTCAGGCATAGAAGTAGTAAGTAGATGCACTTGAAATTTAGTGATGAGGGGAACCTATAGGGCCATGACTTCTTTGAGGTCCCAATAACAATTCAGGAAATGAGGAAGTCAGCAGGCACTGAATTGTGTCATAAGTCTCCATTTGGCTTCCCCAAGTAATACAGTAGAAATTCAGGCTGGTTCTCCAAAACCTGTTTTGTCAAACCATCAGTGCTCTTGATCAAGCTCCTGAACTTCTCTGAACATATCTGGAGTATTTATGTTACGAAGATAAGAAAATACATAGAGTTGAAAGCAATGAGTCTTCTGGGTAGTTGGTACTTAATAAGGTATATTATTTCTACTATAAAAGTTCTGTCCATTCAACCATTCTTTATTATCTAGCCTAGGAGAAGAGATGTATTATAGTAATTTAACTTCAAATCTGGTTGGCTGCCCTTAAAAATCTGTAGATGATGATACATTATTCATTTTTCTGGTTATTAATTATTGGAGCTTGCTGAATAGATAACTTGCAAAACAAATATATTTGTAATGTATGAATGGACCTTAAACTGATGACTTTTTTCTTTTCCGGTTTTAAGCTATGGAAACACTATGCAAAATTAACTGATGACCAAATAAGTATTATGGGGCACATTATTGATGTGGCAGAAAGTGACCATGATTCTCAAAGTACAAGGTGTGACTGCTAAAGTTGGACCTGAGATTTCCAGTCAATTTGGAGGCATAGGTAAGTAAACACAGCTCACCATCTTGCACCGCCACATCAAAATTACAGCTAAAATATAGAAAAAAATCATCACTCGGAACTGTCAGAAATTGAGTTGAATGGAAGTCTGACAATGATGGAATTAGAGAAACCACATCCATCCAGACAG
>PVKM010019973.1:0-23734 GCA_004027735.1 Carollia perspicillata | reverse complement strand
CTCTCTGGGGGCCAGGTTACATGGATGTCGCACAAAGCAGTCTCATTATATCAACAATGGCTGGACTTTTCCTGGCCAGACCTTTTGTCCCCTTGTACCAACACATGCAAACACAAAAGCAAACTCACATGTACGTGTGTGGATGAGTGGGTTTGTCAATAATTGATTGAATAGCTTTTGTTTTGCAAATAAAAATAGTACTGTTCCCATTACTTTGATATTTTTTTCTTTTTTCACTATTGACGAGGGGACTCCCCACAGGAACAAATATGAAAGACACATGGACAAAAACTAGGGGGGCTAGAAATGGGAGGGAGGGCTGGGTGGGTGGGCTGGGATGGGAGTAAAAGACAGAAAACTGTACTCAAACAACAATTAAAATAAAAAAATTATAAAAAATAAAAATAAAAAGGAGGGGACTCCCCTGAAAACAGAGTTTATTTATTTTAAAAAAGTGTGCATTTATTCTTACATGTTTAAAGTTCAGTCACCTTCCAAGTACTCTCCATTTGATGCAATACACATATTGACATGCTTTTTTCCACTGCTCAAAACATTTTTTGAACTTGTGGATTTTGATGTCTTTTAGAGCTCCTGCCATTTTTTGTTTCACCTCTTACACATCAGCAAAACATTTCCTTTTGAGGACTTTTTTCACCCAGAGGAAAAAAAATAGTCATTCTGGGCGAGATCGGATGAATAGGGAGGGTGAGGCATGGGGGTCATGACATTTTTGGTCAAAAACTCCTGAGCACTCGGGGAGGTATGGACAGGTGTGCTCATAAATCACCCATCATGAAATGGGCAATTGTGGTGAATGAATCTTTAGAAAATATTCACTGAAGCTGAACGCAGCCTCTCACAACAACATCAGCTGGCACACTAATACGGATGAGTTCCTAGGACGCTCATCTAGTGGGGGAAGCCTGTACTGCAAGGGGCCCACCCTCCAGAAGATAATTCTGTTTTTTTGGAGGGTTCCCCTTCATATACTAATAGTCTTAACAAGTCAGTAGATCAAATCCTACCTCCTTGTTCCTATTTCTTTATACATGTATGCACACACATTAATTTTACCTAAATATAATCACATCATGTTTGACAGAGATAAGCTTACTATGATCTTTTCATTCTCACCTGCCCTCATTTTCTCTATCCCCACAATTCATCAGTATCCCAAAGTAACCTAAAACTATTGTCCTATTTTCCTCTACGCTCATGACATTGTAAACACACACACACACACACACACACACACACACCCCTACCTGGAATTTTATTGGTCTTCGTTTATTTTACAAATTGGATCATTTTATACAAATTTCTCGGCTTCTTATGATTTCTCATTTTATAATACTTTGTCAACTATGATACCTCTAATTCAGTACTTTTAAAACCTAACACTATATCTTGGTGAGGTGACACCAATGATTTTACCAGCCTTTTCTCTACAGCTCTTGGTTTCTACCTGTTATGTGTTTGCATTTTTGCTTTTGCCTTCACTAACAATGCTTCAATAGCTATCCTTGTAAATAGAGCTTCTTATATGGATGTTTCAGTTTCTGAGGAATACAGTCACAGGGATAGACTGCTAGGTTGGAAAGCATGTGCATTTATTAATTTTAATAGATCATTTTAATGGGTAAATTCATTAGAGCTTGCCAGGTCGTTTCCATAAAAACGATGTCAATCCTCCTTGCTACCAGCTGGGCGTAGGTATCACAGTCTTTTAAATCATTGCCAGTGGTGTTTCATTGGTGCTGTAATCTGAATTTTCCTAACTACCAGTGGACTTGGGCACCGTTTCAAAGCTCTTTTATTCATATTGATTCACTCATCTATAAATTGCCAGTATTTCTACGGGGTTGGTTGTCTTATGTTGTCTTTCGAGTGACTCGCCTGCAAGGTGGGCAGAAGAGGACAGGTGGAACTCACAGGTCCAATAACTGCAGGCGACTCCAGTTAACAATACTGTGTTGTATATTTGAAAGTTGCTGAGAGTACATCTCCAAAGTTTTTATCATGAGAAAAAAATTCGTAACTTTGCAAATGTGAAGTGGTAAATGTTAACTAAACTTATTGCATTAATCATTTCGCTATATATAACAAATACTTACATTGTATACCTGAAACTAATATATAGTTACATATCAGTTATATCCCAAATAAAAAATAACTGAGAGGAATATCCACAAGGAAAAGAGGAGGTGGGAATTGCAGCCAATTTTGCCAAAAGGCCAGTGATAACTAGAAGGAAGTTCGACTTTGTACGTAGATCTAAGAATGTGCATTAGGACATTATCCCCATTCTCTGCCATGGCTCGAGTAGACTCTCTCAAGAGGTGAAGTGCTTAGTGGGCCAAAATTGTGCCGAAGCAGTTTGGTGGGGACCAAGGGGGGATCAAAAAAAACGAAGAGGGGGGGAGAGGAAAGTAGCATGTGGTAAATGTCTGTCCTGGGCCAGTTATTGGAGTAGCATTTTATAGATATATTCTCATCATTCCTTCTACTGAACATATGAGATTGGTTGAGTTCTCACCTCTGTCGAGTCTCAGAGATGCCAAGGAACTTGTCCCACATCATCGGGTTGGTGAAGGATGGACCTCAGAGTACGACCCAAGTCTGTCTCACTCCCACAGCGATGAAAAGGCCAGTGGGAAGCTGCGCGATGCGCTGTGGCCTGCACAGAAGAGACAGGTGGGTGGAAGCTTCCATCACTGCCACCCTGGAAGGCCTTGTTTGTGACTGAGTTCAGCTCCCCGACACATCTGTCCTGAGAGGCCACACCACCCTCACCTGGCCAGCCAGCTCTGATTCGGCAGTTTAGTCTCACAGAATGTCCTCGGTCTTCAGTAATTACTAAGACTCTCTTGTGGGCATTATGCTAAGTGAGATAAGTCAGCCAGAAAAAGAGAAATACTGTATGCTACCACTGAGAGGTTCAATCTCAAAAAGCTGCACTCGAATAAAAGAGAGTAGAGTGGCAGTCCGCAGGGCCAAGGGGCAGGGAGACAGGGAAATGTTTAAGGGCACAGACTTGCAGCCAGCAGATAAATAAGTTCTGGAGATCTAAGGCACAGCATAGTGAGTATGGTCGACAATACTGGATTACGAACTTCAAGCCGCTAAGAAACTAGATCTTAACTGTTTCACCACAAAAAATGTTAATTATCTGACAGTGATAAAGGTGTTATCTAACGCTACTTACACAATGTCATATGTCAATTATATTTTACTTTTTAAAAAGACGTTCTTGTGGGTCAATTGTCCTTAGGGTGGGTGGTTTTAAAATCATCAAAATCAACTGATTGAAACAAATATATTACCACAGACTGACTATCTCAGTTTCTGAACAACTGATGGTTACAAAGTTATTATTTACCAATTACCACTAAAGGATATGTTCTTGCAGTGAAAGAGCTATGGAAAAGGGCAAACGTATCCAAAGGCATGTCCTTGGAGTAGAAGCTTCAGGTGCCAGTGTAGCTATAACATGTCTATTAAGAGGACATCAGGAGGATCCTGGGAGGGCTTGGGTGGTGATGGTTATTGTCTTCATTTGCAACTTAACTATTACTCGACTAAGCAATCCCATTGGTCTTGTCTGCTGGCTAACTTAGACTTTGCCCATCAGAGAAATCCACAAAACTCTCATTCTGAAATGAAATCCAGTTGATGAAGATTAATCCTCCATTGAGAGCTCCAGAAAATAACCTTAATATGTAAAACATCCTTGGGTTTTTCCACGAAGTAATTGATTGAACAAAATAGAAAGTATTGCTCAGAACACGGCCGTTATCCGCACTCTGCAGGAGAAAGCACAAAACAGCCCACCCAGTTGCCTTGAAGGTTTGCCCAATTGAAACGCTTCGACTTCTCGCTTCGACTTCTCATTTTATTGACAAGCCTGTTACATAAGGGTGATTCGTGTTCCACACTAATCAGCTGAGAGGTTTAGACATTAACCCGCTACCCAATAAGCAGCCCTTTACAATGCGGTAGTTTTGGGGGGTGGGGAGCAGTTCTGGCTTTACTGGTGTGGGGGCTCTCAGGCGGAGAGGCCAGCACGACATGCCCTCAAATGTCAGCTGAGGACCCTTGTACACGGTGGGGGGGGGGCCTTTTCCTCCGGTTCCCTCTGCGTCTCGTGGGCACGCCACTCAAGAGCAAGCCGTCTGTGCAGGAGAGTGAGGAACGCCCCGCGGAGTGCTTCAGGAAACGGGGATCTCTGTGTGTCCGATAAGGGGCTCGCACCCAGAACATGTGAAGAGCCCTTACAACTCAGTAACAAAAAGAGAACCCAAATGAAACAGGGGCGATTCAAATTTTTCCAAGGGAGATATACAAATGATTAACAAGCACACGAAAAGATGCTTGACATCATTGGTCATTAGAGAAATGCAAATCAGAACCATAATGAGGTATCCTCTCACACCTACAGGATGGCTACAATCAGAAAAGTCCGATAACAAATGCTGGCGAAGATGTGGAGAAGTTGGGACCTTAATAGGCTGGTGGTGGGAACGTAAAATGATGTTCGGAAAGCGGTCTTGTCAGTTCCTCTAAAACTCAAACACAGAGTCACCGTGCGACCCAGCAGTGTCACTCCCAGGCGCACACCTAAAAGCAAAACTATATACATCCGCACACACAAAACGTGTACACAAATATTTACAGCAATATTAGTCAACATAACCAAAAGTGGAAACAACTCAAATGCCCACCGACTGATGAATGGGCAAACAAAATGAAGTGTGTTCATACAACAGAATATTATTTGCCGTAGATAGGAATAAAGTCTCAATACACACTAGAACATGGATGAAACCTGAAAATACTATGCTAAGTGAAACTAGGCCCCGAGGACCACATGTTATATGATTCTATTCATGTAATACATGTCCAGAATGGGCAATCTACAGCGACAGAATAGCGACAGAAAGTAGATTAGTGGGTCTTCAGGCTGGGCGGCAGTGGGTGGGCTGGGGAGGGACGAGACTGTGATAGCAGAAGGCTATGAGATTATTTTTTGAAGTGATGCAAATGTTCGAAATATGACTGCGCATAAATATCTGAATAGACTTAAAATCCTTTGAATTGTTCACTGTAAACGGGGGAATTGCATGGTGTGTGAATTATATCACAATGGAATTATTTTTTCAAGAAGGAAGTAGAAAGGAAGCTGTATGGCGGTGGGAGGAAGGAAGAACGGCACCAGCGGTGGGGAGCCCAAGGCCCCGTCCAAGGGCAAGTGAGGAAGTCCGAGGAGCGGCATTAAGATCCACGCAGCTGGCAGGACAGTTGGAGAGCCCTTCATACCTTCAGTCCTTCAACAGACGTTTATCCAGCACCTTCCATGTGTCAAGTTACATTCTCAGAAATTAGGATACATCCACCAGCAATTGTTTTTTAAAAAGATATGTGGGTAAAAAAAAAGATATGTGGGTAAGGGTGTTTACTGTAGCAATGTTGTGCTCTCAAAAATTGGAAACAGCCCTGACTGATGTGTCTCAGTGGTCGGGCATCATCCTGCAAACTGAGGGGTCACCGGTTCAATTCCGGTCAGGGCACATGTCAAGGTTGCAAGCCAGGTCTCCCCATTAGGGGTGTAGAGGCAACCAATCAATGTTTCTCTCGCACATCAATTTTTTTTCTCTCTCTCCCTTCCCCTCTCCCTAAAAATAAATGAACTCTTCTTAAAAAATAAAAAAGAAAAAACAACCTGATTGTCCATAAGGAAATGTTTAAATAGCCATGATGGAATTTTGTGCATCTGTGTATGCATTTATTTAAAAGTATTTTTAAAAAATGTCAGTGGATCTGCTATCATGATGAATTATATGAAGTTGTCAGCTTTGTAGGTTAAAATGGTCAAATATTGGTCATTTCTTATGTTGTTACATGAAAAAATACATTGTATATAGGTCCATCAATTGTAACAAATGTCCCACTCTGTTGTGGGATGTGAAATTTGGGGGCTGACTGTGCATGCGTGGGGGCAGGAGGCACATACACAGGAAATCTCTGGCCTTCCACTCGGTTTTGTTGTGAATCTAAAACTGCTCTAAAAAATACAGCTTATAAAATCACAGAAATATGCACACCAATGTGCATAATAACACATGCATCTATATTTCTATATGCTTTGTACTAGGGTAGAGAAGAATAAGTACAGAGGTATAAATATCCGACTACTGCTATTGCTTATTCTAGGAGGGAGAGAATGAATGTGTGTGTGTTGGGGACATGATTAGTCACTTTTTTACATATCTCTACATTGTTTCATTTGTGACAACAATTATGTATTACTTTCACAATTAATAAGTATCCTTGAACATTATAAATAAGAAAGAACACAAGAGAAGCGCCCACAGAAACAAATCCATGATGCTGCTTCTTGACCCCTTGTGTGAAGGTTTGGTTTCGTGTGCAGCGCTACGGTTCAGCCGTCTAGACGCCAACGCCCAGCAACGTGCTAAGGAAGTTGAGCAGAAATGGGAATCAGCTGTGGATGTGGGACTCGCAATAGCTGCTCAAAAGGAAACACAATAAAAATAGTTTTGTAACACTTGTGATAAGACAACTGTACAGAGATTGATCACTTGGCGTCATGATATCAAGCACCCCTTGTGTGAGTTTCTGAGGACAAAGACGTCCACAGGCATTTTCTGTGCAGCATGAAAAATGAGATAAGAAATCAGCAGATAAGATTTCAGTCCTCTGGTGTGTTTGATGGATTTTACTTATCCTCCCTAACTCCTAAGCCAAATCCCAAACATTTGCTTCAAGTCTGGAATAGACTTGGAGCTAAGAGCCTCTTTTTTTTTGGTAACAAATTGCCTTTTATGCCTGCTTCTTTTCCTGGTCTCCCACGAATGTTGGCAGTATCATAAGTTCAAATCCAGTGTGGGACTGTGGTTAAAGGCACGATCCCTGGGCACACGATGCCTCCTTTTCAGCCTCAGCTCTGCCACTCATGGGCGTGGACAATTCACTCAGCCTTCATGAGCATCCAGTTCCCCTGTCTAGAAGGTGGGGTGACAATGAAAAGCACCTCTAGGCACTGCTGTGGGGAGTAAGTGTGCTAACATACGTAAAGCATTTAAAATTGTGTCTGGTATCAAACCCTTGTGCATTAAAAATTCTCACCGCCTTGGCACATTTTTCAAAAACTGTTTACAATGTGCCCTTTTCTCTCATTGCCTCACGTATTGATTGCCTCCAGCCTGCCAGGCACTGTGCTGGGCATTCAGGAAAATAAGTTAATGAATAAATCTCACAATCTCTGTGTTAAATTGCACATTTCCAAATGTCCATACAATAACCTTTTTAATCACTATAGTTTTTCAAAGCAGAAAACAAACCGAAGTTGTTATTATGTAATGAGTGGTGGAAGAACACGCAAGACAGGGACAGGACAGCACAGACAGGACCCTCGAAAAGGAGTGCCACTTACGAGAGTGTCACCGCAGGCCCAACACCCCAACTCAGCTTTGTGGTGTGACTGTGAATTACTGAGGCTAGATCCACCGCCTGGAACAGAAACTTGACCCTGTTGCCTTAGGAGTTCAGCGAGTTACATCCATGCACGGTTAAGTTCAGAGCACTGTGTTTGCAGATAATACTCAAATTCGCACTGGCCACATGCACAGGCCTCAGAGAAAGCAGAGCTGACCTAGCAAGAACCAAAGAGCAGGTCAAACAAACGAACAAAATGCTAAACCATACGCCTCTCTTTCTATGTCTTTCATCCCTGGGTTTCATGAAACAAGGGGAGAGCAAAGGAAGAAACGACCATGGGAACTCCCATCGACCACTGGAAACTTTTGTCATTAGCAGCATTTTTGTGCCTCGGTGACTTCTCCAAACCAGTGGCTTGACAACAGGGCGGCAGGCCCCAGACAGTAAAGTGCTTCGTGTACAGGAAAGCGCTGGTAGTCACTGCATTCATTCACTTGCTTATTTATTCTGCAGCTACAGCCCTTTCCCTGTGCCTGATGGTGGGCCAAAACCTGAGATCTTTTTTAAAGATCTTTTTTAAAAGATCTTTTTTAATTCAGGGCAAAAAACAGGTATGAACCTTCAAAGTTTATAAAGCTTCAATCAGAAAAGAATTAAAGTCTCTAACAAAACAAATACACAACTTGGTGTTGCTTTTATGTGGGCAACCATCAGCCTAATATGTCATTATGTCAATTGACCGTGGCTCAAGTGCTAATTTCACAGGAGCTGGTGTGAGTCGAAGCCCGGCCCCCCACCCCTTCCGGAAAGCTAGTAGAAAAGTGATCTTTCCCAGCATTGCTCCTGAAGGAGCCCTAGTCAAAAGGATGCTCAGAAGTGGTATTCCAATTGATAATTAAAAAGAAAAACAATACCTACATAGAAGCATTGGCATAACAATGTGTGCCTTTCTATTTTTCACAATAAAAAGTTCGGGTTCAAGTAATGTGTATCTCAGCAGGTACCCCTCTCAGCTTCTCACCAGCCTGTTGTATGCCCAGGCTTCTCTCAGGGTCTCAGCATCCTATTATCACAAGACAACTATACAATCTGCACAGCAGCAGAAATCTATGGACCAGTGGGCAAACCATACGTGCAGCAAGAATTCTGCGTATCAGAATTCAGAGAATTCCTTAAGGCAGGGAAACCTTTCATGAGTATATTCCCACCTGTTCAGTGACCTCCCCCTCCGGAAGGACCAACACGTCAACAACCAAGACGTTAAACCAGCACAGCAAATTTAAAAAGCCACTCGAAATATAAAAATTAAAACAACAGAGAAATCATGTGTGTTTGAGGACTTAAGGGATCCAGATGTCATCCTCGAGTTGCCTGAAAAAGAGGAACATTGAGGGGTCGAGGACATGGGAGGAAAAGCAATTCATAATGGCTACAAGGTACTGTTGAGAGAGCAGGAATCGGGGTCTCTTTTTCAACGCAGGCTAATTGCATTTTCACAGCTGCATTGTGAAAATATCCGATCATGCACACCGTGGCCTGAGTCTGCTATTTAGCAAAGGTCGTTTCACTGAGGTTTATCCAGCAGCCAACTCATCCCAGGTTCACACCCTGTCTAGACCTGGCTGGGTCTTATCAGCAACCTCTAAGTATTAATCAAGAACCTGCTCTGACACGTCCAGCGAGCAAGGCTGGGGTGACAGAAGATGCAGGAGGGAGAAAAAACACTGTTCCCTCCCGGGTTCCCCACTGACTCTAACTCTAAAATAAGGAAGCCCTCGGGCGTGGTGCTCTCCGTTGCTTCGGAGAGCATGCTGACAGGGTGCTTCTCAAAGCCCCGGGACACAAGAGTCCACTTTCTCTAACTTCCTACTGAGCAATCTCTCTTGCCCCTGATGGAAGGCACGGGGGACCTATTTCCCTGAGAGCTCCCAATCGGTAAGTCCAGGTCTATTGATAAATCCAAGTGTGGCTAATAGAACCCTAAGACAGCTCAGTGCACCCCTCTCGTCCAGGACTCCAACAGCACAGAGGAAGGAGAGCTGTTGGGGGTCTCCTCCTCCCAGGCCCCTATGTGACGGTGTGCACCTCCATAGAGCCAAGTGGTCAGCACCAAAGAAATGACAAGTGGACTGAGTGGTTTGACTCCTCTCATTGCTCTTATTCATAGTGGCTGGGAAAAAAGTATTTCCAAAGAAACGTGACACTCTTAGGAAGAAGAGACACTCCGTTGACAGTCGTGCTCTACCTCTGCTCCAAACGTGCCCCGCCAGGGAGCTGCGTGGTCCCAGTGGCACAGTGGTGTGTGGGACGGAGGCCTGAGCTGACCCGTCCCTTAAACAAACACTCATTCACACATCCGCCATATTCCTGGATTTCCCAGGGCTCAATTTTCTCAGCAAACTGTTTATAAGTCGATTCCAGACTTTTAAAAGTAGCAGGGCAGGGAAGACACAAAGCTGAGGAAGTTCTGTACTGCACCAGGGTGCCAGCCCGGGGCCGTGAGTAGGGACTGAGGCTCAGCCCTTGCTCCTTTTGCCAAGCCAGGACCCACGGGGCTGCCTCTGCCCAGGGGGTGTACATGTCCCTAATGTGCAAAAAAGCACTTTCTAGACAAACAGAGGCCCTCTGCAGGAGATACGACAGGGCCAGACGCCCCGTTATCCACTCCCTCCCTGAAAGACGACAAGAGGATGAGGAATCTCTCCATCAGTCGGTCCCTCAGCCTCTCCAGCTGTGAAACGGTGACAGTAACACTTCTCCCTGTGTTATGACTGGAGACAGTTGTTGTAAGGTACAGACGGACCTCACTAGAGAGAAAGTCCTTAAACTAAGGCAATGTTTATATTAAATATTAGACTGGGTTTCTTCATTTCTGTCCTAAGAAAGTGCTACTTGCTACCTAGAGATTGTTCCATAATCAAGAAGGAAAATAAAACTATTTCGTTGCCCTCTGCCAAGGAAAGTTAATGGAAGCTCTCACTTCGCTCGCCCTAGGCGGAAGGCCTAGGTAGGCACAGTTCAATGCCAACAGGGAGCCGACAGAGACCTCCGATCAATTCTTCATCAGCTGTGCTCTCCAGTCTTCTTGTATGGAAAGGAAGATCATGAAGAAGGCTACTAACCAATTTTTTTTCTAAGAGACGGAGAAGAAAGGACTTCCTTTCCTTGAGGGCACTCAGTGCGCTTTGTCATCCTCGACTCTCCGAGCTTGGACGGAATGGCTGTTGCTCCATCAGTATTTGTTGATACTTGTGCTGAGTGGCCCAACGGGCTTCCAGGTGCCTGATCCTGCCCTTCGGGGGCGGCGGGGGAGGGGCGGAGATATGAGTCTGGATATAGAATTAGGATGGTCTTGAATAATTCATACAAGTATTTCCAATTTGGTTAGATCTGCAGACAAATGACTTTAATTCCCACGTTTAGAAAACTCCTGTATCTAACCTCAATCTTGCATGTTCCTCTGATTCCACTGTTAAGGGGATCAGAAAACAGAGTGGTGAAGTGATCACTCTGATTCTACTCATCCAGACTAAAAAAGAATTGGTCTTTTAGAAAAGCTCTAATTTAACTAACTTAATATGCTACTTCTGAATTACTGATGCATTTACCTTTCTAGGTAAAAGTCTAAACAAACAAATGCTCATGTCCTTAAACAGGTCTTTCTACGGCCACTTGCTCTAAGTGCAGTGCTTCTGCGTTTCTTTTCCTCCAGTTCACCGTCCAGACCGAGAGCCAACAGGTGGCCTGCTTGCTATCCTAAAGTCCCTAAAACCTCGGGACCATAGTAAAGAGAAAGCACGTTCTGTGGTCTCCAGCTGGAAGTCCCATTTGTGGTGGCCAGCAGAACCTCACGGACTGAGGTCAACCTACACTGCTATCTTTTGCCTTTATTTCCCTCCTGAGGGTTAAGGAAGGAGTTTGCAGAGGGAGATTCTCACAACGCTCACCCAGGCTTTAAATGTGTTTACTCTGCTTTTGATAGCATCAATTCCTACACACACACATTAAATAATTTTTTGCCATTTAGCGGCTTCATTCTTTCCACAGGCAGATGGCTACTTAGAAATGTATTTACTGCCACCTTGTGGGACAGATACAAATATATTTGTAAAAGGCCTGTTCTGTGCAACTTTTTGTCACACTTGAATTTTTCTAATTTTTAATCACTTTTTCTTCTCTGGGAAGGAGTCTCAGTGCTGACGCCACTAGAGGAGACTCTCACACCTGGCAGGGAGAAAAAACCCTCCTTGCTTCCTACACTGTCATTCTCCGTCAAATGCAGCTCCGACGTACAGTCGGCAGAAACTGCCATCGCCTGGAGAGCTCCTAAGCCTCACGGACTGCCAGGAATTGAACCATAATCCCAGATAATTATATTTACAAGGCAAGGCCTGCCCATAATCTCCCCCAAAAATAATGTTATTCACATATGTTTTATATAGAAATCCACATACATTGGCTTAGCCATGTTTGCATTCTGATCTTAGACTAGAAAATTAGCCTGACCTAACAGAAGTGTTTAAAATTGCCTGCCCCACAATACATCACATCAGTGCGAGGCCTGGTCTGGTTTATTTTCCAGTGCGTTTTCCCATTGCCAAGACATTTCTATAGCTGTATATATCTGTGTGGATGACTCTAAGGGAAGGGCTGAGAAGTAAGACTATACCCGTGTTTGGATAAACAGAGCTATCTGTTTTACCTCAGAGTGAACTATCTCATCGTGGGAAAGTTTACATCTGTTAAATATACACCAAAATTTTTAAAGGATATGATTATAAGGAATGTCTCTGTTTAAAAAAAAAAATACATACATTTTTCACTTGGAAAAAGCTGGAGTTTTCCAGTTCCCCTTAGACGCTAGTATGCCTGATATCTGAGTAGATAACTCCTATGGCTGCAGCCTCAGCCTGACCCACCGTGGTGCTCCTGGAACTGCCCGGCATGGACCTGGAGTCTGCACAGACAAATGGAAGGAGCAGCGAGGGCCATCCTGCAGCAAATTCCTCCTTTCACGAAACCTACGTATGTTCCTGGAAAAGAGAATTGACTGTAACCAGAGTTGGGATTTTCAGAACACAATTGCCTTTCACATGGCCTGAGAGATCCTGGAATTGAAAGTTCCGGAGAGGCGGGAGGGAGACTCTCTCGGGAATGCTCAGGAATCCGGTAACGGTAACGTAGGAATATAGGGAGGGAAGCAAGCGTGACACAAGGCAGGACCCAGAAAGGGAGCCAAGCTGACTGCTTTTTCTCCATGTTGGTCAGGAGCCCCATAAATTCCAGTCTCAGGTTTTCAGAGTACTGTCAAAGCTAAAAGGGAACGTAACAGGTCAAAAGCCTCAGGGGTGGAAAAAAGTACTGCAAGGAAAATAAAGTTGAAGAGGAAAGCCAACTGAAAAAAATAAAAGACATTCTTCATGCTTTGTGCTAGGTCTTATTGTTTCTCTCTAATTCCTCAAAAAGAGAAATTTTTTATTAAAAATCCAATTGGAAGTAAAACAAAGATCCATAAGCTCTTTCTAAGAAAGGAAATGAAATTCGTCCCCAAATATATGCTCAGAGTGTGGTGAGGACCATCAGTGCTGTTCCACGAAGTGGCCAGCTCTCCCAGGCTCAGGAGAGAGTTGTACTTCTTGCTCCCAGGTGGTTAAGTGAGGCCATGTGACCAGTCTGGGTCAATGAGTGGAGAGCAGAACTGGCATGTGTTACTTCCAGGACAGAACGTTGCATTACTGATGCAAGACTCAGAGATGGCTAGTCCCGGCGGCACAGCAGCCTGCAATCCAAGGTGGTGGCTGCCTTGTCATACTGGGTTCCTGGGAGAAAGCCATGAGTGCAGCCCCTTGGCCTATCTGCTCTGAACATGTAATGAGCTGAACATGGGATGTAGGTGAGGAACAAACCTTTATTGTTTAGGCCATTAACATTTGGAAGATGTTTGTTACTGCAGCATGACAAAGCCAATCTGACTGATACACACATGCAATAGGGAGGCAGTGTGCTTGCCTTTTTAAGTGGACAGAAGTGTGTGACATGGTCTGTATGTTTAGGCAAGGAGTGCCTGAAGCCTACAGTGGAAAGGTGAGGAGGGCATTGGCTAGTGTGAGAAAAATCTTACATTTTAAAGCAGTTTTCTGTCTTCTCAAAGGAAAAATTGAATTCATCTTCCAGACAATTGTTACTTTAAGTGGGGGGGACACAAAAATGTGCCCTTTGGTCACACTAATACAAATCAAGAATGCTGCCGATGGTTGTCAGGGGAGGGGAATAAAAAACCTCTGACTTGAGTCAGCTTTTTTAAGAGAGGAAATTAAGTCTTGATTTGGAAATGTCAGTTGTCACAGAGAGTTCAGTCAGAGTTGTGACTCAGAGGCCATCTCGCCTTCCTGAGTGACAGAAATTTAATTTCCTCTTTCGGTCTCATTCGAACACGTCCTAGAGGTGGAGGTGAGCCAACCGCTGTTCCCTGGGGGCAGCCACAGAGGCCCCGGGAGCATGTGGATTCCTGTGCTTGCCAGGGAACCACTTCTAGCAGCCACGTGACTCACTTCCTCTGTCGTCCTCAACTTCAGTTATTCCTGGGCTTCAGTTAAGGGCCTATCAAAAGTTGCTGCCTCCCAGAGAGTGTTTACGGCTGTGCTCCCAACAAGGGAGACCCCCAAGCAGGGCCCAGAGGCCATGCCAGGCCCCCTGAAAGCCACAGGTGTGTGGAGTACCACCTATAGATGATATCAATACTATGCCATGCTCTCCTTTTTCAGTGCTTATTACAGATAAAATACACATTCATAACAGTGTCAGTGAATTTACCATATATTTGTGCCATTTTGCATCTTCTCAAGCAACAGGTATTGAAAGTGCAAGCCACAAGCAGGGGAGGCCCATTAAATGGTTGAAAAGAAGCCCTTGCTCTACAGTCCCTGAAAAACCCCTGGTTTTAAACAATTCTGGATGCCTGTTTCGTTTCTGAGAAGGTTGGAACTCATAGGACAGTCAGCGTCCTGGACACAAGGGTGGGGTGCAGTCTCCTCTGTGAAGCCCTGCTCTGGCTTCATGCACTGCTGCAGCTCGGCTAGCCGCATGAATCCAGGCCCCCCCATCTTTGGATTTCCTGCCTTCACCCTGCTTCATACAGACATACACACACCCATGGTCCCACGCACAGATTCTGCCCAGAGGCAGATCGTGGGGTGATGAGAAATGAAAGGC
The DNA here is from genome assembly GCA_004027735.1 of Carollia perspicillata. Lineage (NCBI taxonomy): Eukaryota > Metazoa > Chordata > Mammalia > Chiroptera > Phyllostomidae > Carollia > Carollia perspicillata. The sequence goes on along the minus strand of PVKM010019973.1, from coordinate 9,061 downwards.
CACGGACCAGGTCACCCATAGACAGACCTGCCCATGACAGGTAAGGTGCCACTTCAGTCTGATTCCTCCTTCACAGAATTCACACCTAAAGGCAAAGGCTTCCGTCCTGGCTCCAGCTGGGCGCACCTAAGTGGACGAAGGCAAGACGTTGGCTTTCCACACTGAGCGCATGTGATTAGAGTTTGACACCAGCAAACTCATGTTCTATGTTGCTAACCCACTTTGTAAAATAGACCCTCCACTTGACCCAGAGTGCGATGATATCTATAGTTAAAACTGCAACGAGAGGGAGGTTCAAGGATTTCAGAGCTAAGCAACCTATGATTTTGTTGGTTTTCTCAATCCGCCGCTGTTGTGTTGAGTGTCTTCCTCATAGCAGGCACTGCATTGAATGCTTTATCATTACTGCCTTTACTATACACAGCAAGTCCTGTGAAACACAAGATGTTAATGTCCCCATTTGATGAACAAAATGAGGCTTAGAGAGGTTGAGTAGACTGCCAAGGTAACTAGTTAGTGTCTTAGCCAAGACTCACAGACAGGTCTGTGTATGTCCAAAGCCGAAGTACGTATTTAATTACTCCACTGTCCCTGACTCCTTCCCAGGAACTGCAGCCATCTGGTTTGGGTCATCACGGAACACTGATCTTTTATAAATGTTTCTCATTTGGGCATGATGACCATTAGTGTCACGTTCAAATGAAGGTGTGTCAGGGAAGTCAGGAGCAGGACCTCATAGACCTGAAAGGGCCTGAGAGCTAACCAAGAGGTGCTGGACCCTACCACGGGCCAATGACAGGCAGACGAGGTAGTAACCACGAATCAGAGCAAGCGTCTCCACAACCAGCCAGTTCGTGAAACGGAGGAAGACCAGCACCCCCAAAACCCCACCCTGGCCCTCCCAGTCCCAGCCTCCCAAGGGTAACCACTAGGCTGCCCAAACCCTAGAGTTTAACGTCGTCTCCTTTCAAACTGCATGAGCATGAGATGAGACAGTGTGTAGTCTTTGCGACGGTGGCCTTCCTCCTGAAATTCCTCCCTGTGGCTACATACAGCTGCAGAGTTTTCGTTCTCGTTGCTGAGTAGTGCTCAGCTGCGGGAACACACTGTAACTTATTCCCCACTGTGTGCTGCATGGGACACACGAACACTAAGACATTATTTCTTGTTTATCTGATACTCACATTCATCTGAGGCTCCTGTGTCTTGTCTGGCAACCCTAATCCTTGTCAGCATGTAGCATTGTCCGTAGAAGTGCCTATTTTCTTTAACAAACAAAAACAAGCCAACCAAAATCTTGCCACCATTATAGAAGCTGCATCTACAAAATAAATGTGAAGATGTAAGTCATTTACTTCATCCAAATACCACGGACAAGAAACTGGTTCATTCAAGAGTACCTTCTCCTCCAGGAAAAAAAAAAAGTTGACTTTAGGTAATAAAGTCTGTCTTTCAGCTCTCTACATTTATTAAATCAGCTGGGACACGGCCAAGTCTTCACTTTATTTTTGATGTATAAACAGCTTCAATTGTGTTAACAGTTTGCTTACAAACACAGAAGTTGTAGTTATAACAATGTTTATTATTTCTGTGAAGTCTTTTTTATTCTTCGAAGCATGCTACAAATTACAAATTAATTAAGCTGTACAATGGCCCACCACCTCCTCCCCAAGGAAGAAGGGAATTATTATACTCATTTTAAAGCTCCAAATCCCAAATTCAAGATAGAAACCAACTGGTCACAGAGTAAATTTCAAACTAAAACCAAGGTCTTGGCTCCACACTCCAAACACTAAGCTGACATCAATCAAAGGGAAACACTAATATTCCACCTAACAAAAACTATTGCCATTTTGCTTTCTCATCTTAAAATGGGAAAGAGAGCTGGGGATCAGGAAATGCTGAACTTTCAAACAAAGCGCTTATCCTCATTCTCAGATGCAAACCTCGTCAGCAAGGTTTCAACCACAGTAAAGTTCCGATTTGCTTTTTGATCCTAAAAATGGGTACTCATCAAGAACACCAGTGATAGCCACAGAAAGCCAGGAAAACACAGATTCAAGAAAATCTAGTGTGGTTCCGAGGAAATTCTAAGATTAAATTCCAAATGATTATTTTGCTGTTGACTTCCATTGTGATTACTGCACGGGTACTGAAATCTACTGACCTAGGATGAAGAAACTAGCCTGAACTTTCTCTCTGGGCTTTTCCAGCCGCAGAAATCTTGGCATGGGGGAACATTTGTCATAAAATGACTCTCGTTCCGTTCAGATGCTGAATGAGAGTGAGACTCCGAGGTCCTATTGGGAGCACCTGGGGTATTTCTGGGGAAAGCATTTCAATTTAATTCCGTATTTGTCTTCGAGTATTAAGCAGTGATTTATGAGACTTTCCTTGACAACTAGTATTTAAAGAAATAGAAATTGTGTGGTTTTCAGAGCAATTTTCCCCTGAATTATTCCTCCAATTCCTCTGACAATATGTCCATCGAATTGCTTCTACTGAAGACCCCTGTCCCCTTCCCTCCACTCCTTTTCTACTGAATGAGGAAAACGGTCACTTAAAGCACGAAGTGCAATTATAAATATGGTGGATGGCTATCTACTGAAAAATAAGCGTGAGATCTAGAAGACATACTATTTATTGGTGATGATTAAAAAATAAAGTTTAGTCCCCAAGTGCAAAAAGTTAAACAAAATACATTATTTAATTTAAGTGAGCCAGAGCAGCCCTTAATAGGAAAGGAAGAAAAGTTGTCAGAGTCACAAAATTAAAGACAGCGAGAGATTTTCAAATGACCATCTCCACGCAATGAGCAACTCTGAGCCGATATGGACATGAAGTACAGCTGTTTGGCTGAAAGGGGGCTTTTTAGGAGGTGAACTAGTGATGTGCCTTCAGGTCCGTGAAAGGTCTGAAAGTTTCCTATTTACCCGACGACGCTGGTCATCTTCCCATGACTCCCCACCCTGGCCATCCTCCTCATGTCACAAACCCAAGAGCCACTGTTGACTTCCCCTTCCTCGCTGTTCTTCTTATTCCCTCCATTGCCAAACATTCTTCGCTGTCTCCAAATCTGTGTGTTCCCCACATCCTGACTGACCACCCCTTGCTCAGACCCCCATGGATGGGGCAGCAGCCTCCTAGGCGTCCTTGCTGACCCCTTCCTGCCACCTGCAGGCCATTCTGTAGATTGCAGACAGGGGACCTTTTTTAAAAAACTCATTACTAGGCTGTATCACTTCCTATTTTTTTAATTTAAAAAATATTCTTTAATCAAACTTGTGAGTATAGCCTACAAGGAACTGCAGCTAGCATCATCTGGGCACATAGGAACTGTTCAAGAAACTTTTATTGAATAAATAATAAATACAATTTAAAAAGCATTTTTAAGGGAGACCATCCCCACCAAGAAAAGAAGTAGCCCGGCAATGTAACAGTGAAGGAAGGGCGGGAGGCAGGAAAGATTATCTTGCCAGGCCGGTCAGGGCTCCACAAAACCACGAAAGCAGTTAGTTGCTTGGCCTTTGAGAACCACCTCCAGAGGAGCCTCCGAAACTCTCCCACGGATGGACAATGGACGATGGCTCTGCTTGGCCCACCCCCACCCCTACCCTCCACCCTCTACCCTCCACACGGTTCCGTCATTGTAGGGCACCCCCCCAGGAAGCCAGGGTCTCCTGGTTCTTGTCAGCCAGTTCCCCGAGTACAGGGGTCTCTCCCTGCGGGTCGGCATCCAGCATGGAGGTCCTCGGTGGGGACGGTGACCACCAGGCGGCGCCAGGCTCCCAGACACTGGTGACGGCGTGAGCCTCTACTGGGCTGCACGTGATTGCGATTGAGTCAAGCGAGTCTCAAAAATTACCAACGAGGACCAAAACTACTGTCAAGAAGAGTGGTAGGAGAATGGGATGATAAAGAGAGGAACCTAGAGGCTGCCGAGGAAGATATCTGCCTCATCTACACCTTCACTGACCCACACGGCGGCAGGATTGGACAGCAACGTGTAACCGAGTTTCCATCCGTCGTCTGCAGCGCGCGTCCCAGCCCTGACTGTGCCTTCGGTTATCCTCAGTTGTTCCTCCTCTTGCTGTTGCGAGACTTCAGTTCGAGTCCCTCAAGGATGTCACCGCAGACAGATATTTACATTGGAAAAACACAAATTTCGGTTACATTTTGGCAAGCATCAGATCAGGGCAACAGTAAACTTCACAAAATGGTGCCTTGACAAAGTTCAGTTCTCTTTCAGTATGCTGTGTATTTTTTAATGACATCCAAGCCACAAAATTCAGCATACAGATGTTGGAACTAACAAACGGGATTTGTACAATAGGAAAGTGTGTAACGATTATATGATTTATTTGTTGACAACTATAGGAAGGCCTATTTCAGGTAAGGAAACAATAGTTTATGGAAAATTACAAAACTAAAGAAAGGCGTTGCAGAAAGAACTGATTGATAATCCCTAGTGCCAATTGGGAAATGTGTTTTCAATTCCTGGACAGTCTCATGGAGACTCTCTAAGAACAACAAAAAAAAGTAAACAAATTTAAAAGTGATACTAATAAATTATGACATGGCCAGATATATTTTAGGTACAATCAGAGAAAAAGACAATCTAAACATATTTGTTTAAAATCAAATGTTGCAACTTGAAAGAAGAGTGAAACTAATACATTGAAATAGCAGGAACCATAGGGTGTACTCACAAAGGAACTTCATTTTTATTTCCAACCGTTTTTTTCAATGCATTACGGGGCTACTTCTCTCCATGCTCCCAGATTCTTTCCTTGGTCAGCCCCTTTATTGTTCTCTTCCCTTTTACTTAATATGAACAATGTAGGAGTCACAAAACACAGCCCCGGTTTCATACTTAAAATGCCCTGGTTTCATACTTAAAATGCCCAGCATCATGTAATAGGTAACACTTTCGTCTTGTTTTACATTTTAAAGGATATTGCACAGGCTCTAAGTCTGGCCCCGTACAGAGAGGAAGCCCACCGGTGGAGAGAGAAAGACAAGATATAGTGGGCGATTTCTCTTTCTTCCCCCACCTAGATCTTCCTTTCCTCTTCCTCATCTGTTAGTCATGGTTCCTGGCCTCTCCAGGGCTGGAGTAGACGGAGGAGAAGAGAAAAGAAGACAGGGAAGTTCTTCCTTGACTATTACTGTCCTAGAATATGACCATGGTGACCTCTGGACTTGACAGTTCTTTGAAGCTGACTTTGTCTTTAATGCTTTTGTGGGTTTTTCAGACACCCCTTCTAGCTATTACGAGGGATTACATCCTTGCAACTTTTCTGACCTGGGCAAATGATTCTCTAGTCCACGTGGTCACTGGAGCCTTTCCTGCAGTGAATGGACTTCATGTGGCTTCCTTTAGTGTCTTTCTGTTGAGGAATATTTGACTCTCTTCAGTAGGAAGGAAGACAACCCTACTCCAGCTTTCTCTCAGGAGAAAGCCTGGCCCCTAGGGAACACCAATGTGTCCCACAAACTCTGGAGCACAGGCTGATCCCAAGGAAGCAGGAAGCTCTCCCGTAGCGCGTCATCACAGCGGTAGGTCAGCCAGTCACTCATCTTATATATTTCTAATTTGAGTCCAATAACCATTTCACTCTACCTACTGAACTGCACGGGTTGCATATTAAGCTCTCCAAATTGTCACATTGAAGTCAGTTTCCCTGGGCTTTGGGTAACAGGCACCCACAGCTCTCCCCCAAGTTTGGGGAGGACTTGCAGCACATAGACAGATGACTCCAAAGATCCTCTCCTCTAATCTCCGGGCCGGACTGTTACAACCTTGATGTGGATGGGAAGGATGTAGAAATAACAGAACTGGATTTTCTCCATATCCTTTCAAGATTCTATAATTTGGTCTTCATCCTCATGTTGGGATACTTGGTATTATATATATATTACATATACATTATACATATGGGTGAACATTAGCCAGAATTTCCATTTTAATACCCTGTTGCATTTATTTCTTTTAAATATCCATTGCCAAAGCTGGTTTGACTCTCCAGATGAATTCAGCTACTGGATATGCCTGGAGGGAAATATGCTACAATAACACACTAAAACAAGATTCCATAGGCCATCGAAATGTCAACATATGTCTACCTGAGGCAAAAGGAGAAACTAGATTCTTAGATCACTTCTTAGGCCACTCTCAACTCTAAAATGCAACAGTCATGACCAGGTGATTCAATCAAACACCACCGAAGAGCCCCACGGGCCTCTCTGTAACTGCACCAGAGATGTCCCAAGGCCAACACCAATTCCATACTTCACTGCTCTTCTCCCCTAACACTGGCAGGTTCACCAATACCTTTCCCACCCACGTCTTTGCTGACCCTAAAGACAAATTCACAGGCTCTATCAGAGTACTTAACACCTGGGCAAACAAAAGAATAACATCAGCAACAGCCACAAAAACTGGGAAACGGTGAATGTTCTTATCGCCCCAGTACCTTCCACAGGAGGCAAATAGAAGTTCTGATATATTTGAGCCCTGGCTTGTGTTTCTGAGAGTAAGACTCTCTAAACATTTGGTGGCCATAAAATTTATCATCCATAATGAGGCCGTTTTGACAGTGAACAGCCACTAATGATCATTATACTGGGACAGGTATTTAAGCACCTCCTTCGCTTTCTCTCCTTCTTCTAACAGTTTGTGCAGACAGGCCACCTCCCCACCGTGGCCGTACACAAGCGAGAACACATATGCACATTTGCCTTGGCTGGCCAGTTTGGTTCTTTAGTTTCCACTGGGGTTTGGCGCACAGAAAGACTGATCACTTGGAGCATCCCTTTACAGGTCAGGTTTTGCCCTTACAAAAAAATCTTTTTTGAGTTTCTAAATCTCTCCCATGGTTTAGTATTAAAATGGAATAAAGCAAATAGTGAACCTCCTCAGTGTTTTTAAGGCATCTTACAGAGTCCCCAAAGCATACAAATATTCATCACGTATGCACATTCCGCATATGGAAACCCTCTACCCAATGAAAAAGAGAAAAGAAAAGAAGCAAAGCCAAGTCCTTAATGAAGCATCTGCCACGAAAGTAGAAGTGCAAATGGTTTAACAGTCTGCACAACGCACGGCCAAACTGAAGACGGAAACTCATGTCTGAGAATTTCCATGTGAAAACCCTCAGTGGATTTTTACACAAAACCACATGGTTATAGGATTCCTTCATCTTTGGAAAATATTAGCTATTTCTAATTTATCTTTTTCTCTTAATGGAGAGAATTAGCACTGTTTTAAATCTTCCACTTTTGACTGGTATAATCTTTATTAAAGAATATAAGCCTAAGCTATTAATTCTGACTAAGGAACATCAGTCTAAGAGATGGGAAATAGAATGTGCTTTTTGTATTAAGAGATCTCAACTACACAAGAAGAAAAATGTATTAAGTGCAATACCCACCATAGTTTGCTACTTCATTTCCTAAGCCTTAACACACTTTGAAATATAATCACCTCAAAAAAAGGCTGCTGGTGTTATAGTTTTCATTGTTAATTTCTTAAAATAAATAGTATATGAATCATCTATTCCAGATGACCTCTAGCATCAAGTTACTTTTCCTTTACTCAATGTGTGAATGTTAATCAAATTTCAAATGATGTTATTTATTATATTAAATCAGAGGGTTTTGATTGAGGGACTTGAATAGGAAATGTTTTGTCCTTTGAAAATATCAAGCTATTGATATTAATAAACTCACTTTCTGAACTATTCATATGGAATAGTGTGAATATTTCACATATATGCAGCTAATTAAAGAAATCAACCTAACCATCATTCAATATTAAAGTATAAAGGTTGCCCGAAAAATAAAAATTCACTTCCTCATTCATTATCTTCCTCATCCTTTGTCCTTAAATTCTGCACACACACCCCTGTAACACGTGCTCTGGCAATTGGGAAAACTACACTTCTTTCTCACACATGAGGAGAAAAAGTACCTTTACACTCTAACTAAACTTTGTATTGTACTTCACAATTTATAAAGCATTGCTTACGTGAGTTTGCCCCACCTAAAATAAGGGTTTGTGAAGGTGTAAAGCAGTTGAATGCTCACAGTTTCCTAGGGTTCAACGTAATGGATCTCATTGGTTCTCATGGATCTCATGATCATCTCATTGGTTCTCATTGGTTGCTCATGATCATCTCGTGAGAAAGATATTATTGTTCCTGTTTCACTGATCACGCTGAAATTCAGAAAGGTTAAGAAATTGGCACGAAACCTTTCAGTAAGAGCCTGTCCAATGCCTAGGGCCCGTATCTTCTGACTCCAAAAATTTCCATCCGCTAGAACGTGTGAAGTGCAATGCGTAGCTCCAGGCCTTTAATTTTAAGATGCCTCGTGGCGGATGTTCAGGACCTGAACGGTCTCTTTTCCCTAAACCCACTGAGGTGTCCTAAGGAGAGGCAGGATTCAAGCCCAACAGTGACGGATTACCTTCATTCACATTTTGAAAAGCAATTTATAAGGACAAGGGAAAGAGAGACAGAAGCGGAAGGAATACGTATAAAGGGCCCCATTATACTCTTGATTGGCCAGGCCTCTCGATTTCCCCTTTATGGGTGGAATGAACACGTGAAACTACGTTGCTTCCCAGACCATCTGCTTTTCCTTCGATTTAACATGTTTCCCTTTTTCATAATGCACTTTTTTTTTCTGATATAAAACAAGGGTCAGTTCTTCATAGAAAAAAAAGGCAGCATCGTCTAATTCATAACCTGGATCAAGCCTCGGTGAGTTTTATTCAGAAAAAATTCTCACAGAGTTGACCCATACACGTCGCGGGTCCTGCCCACACACCGGTGGCTACCGAGCAGAACCAGCACCGATAACCTGGCAGGCAGGCTGGTGCGCCTGCATTTTCAGGCTGCCTCCCAAGAATTCAGACTCACAGGTAGCAACAAGCACATAAAATCTGCGCAATCAGAAATTGGAAAATAATAGAGCTGATTCAATGTGACATCCTCTTCAAGCCTCCTCCCAGCTCAAGGCCTCTGCTCGGTGACATCTCCTGTAGCAAGAATCTGGG
>PVKM010019972.1:13444-23778 GCA_004027735.1 Carollia perspicillata | reverse complement strand
AGTAACCAGAGGGGAGAGGGGAGGGAATCTCAGGGGAAAAGGGGAAGGGGTCACAGGAACAAATATAAAGGACACATGGACAAAAACTAAGGGGGGTGGAAATGGGAGGGAGGTGGGGAGCACTGGGGGAGTGGAATGGGATGGGAGTAAAAGACAGAAAACTGTACTTGAACAACAACTAAAATAAAATTTTTAAAAAAGGAAAAAGCCCTGGCTGGTGTAGCTCAGTGGATTGAGCACGGGCCTGTGAGGCAAAGGGTCACTGGTTCGATTCCCAGTCAGGGCACATGCCTGGGTTGCAGGCCAGGCCCCCTGTAGGGGACACATGAGGCAACCACACATTGATGTTTTTCTCCCACTCTTTCTCCTTCCCCTCCCCCTCTCTAAAAATAAATAAATAAAATATTTTTTTAGAAAAAGGATAAAAAAAACCCTTTGAAGTCTTCCCTTTGTACATGGCAGCAACTTCTGACCTTTCCTGTCTCCTGGCATGAGTAAAGTAATAATTACACTCCTGCAGTGTTTTTTTTGTGTGTGTGTGAAGCTGACAAAAAAAATAGGTATCATGTTGACTCATTCACCCTGGATGGCTATTGTCGTGTGGGCTGTCGTCACTTTTTATTTGACAGTCTAAGGGAGAAGAGGTCCCTGTGTCAGGTGTACTGCATTGTCAGGTATCACGTGTTCTAAACATTTCTTGCGGCATATTGGTTGAAAGTTGCTGGCTTATGGCATAAAACTCAAAGGTCCTGGCTTGGCAGACCGTCTCTGGCTTCAGCCTACTTTCCGAGGTGGGTCGTGCTTTCCTCTCTCCAGTGCTCCGCTTGACCTCCTTCATCCGAAGTACGTCCTGCTCGCCTCGGACAGCTTGCCCGTCCTCGGCGGCTTCCTGTCGCCATGTGAGTCCTTGTTCTCTCTCCCTGGCTAGACTTCCCCTGGCTTACTTCCCCACCCGTCCACTTCCCTCTTCCTCTTCAGACACTGGCTCTACATCCTCCCAGTGAGGCGGCTCTTGTTGACTTGCTTTTCCTGCCTTCCCAAGCACCGCTGCTGAGCCCTCTTCCATCACATTATTAAATTCCATTCACCAGTGACAGATTTTATCTCTAATAGTTTATGAGCAAGTCAGGAAAAGCTCAGTGGTCTGAGTGCTTCAGTTTGAATTCCAGCTTTGTCACTTACTGGCTACATGTTTGGGGGCAAATGACTTAAGTATTTTATGGCTTAGCTTTACCATCTATGAAATGGTGTTGATCATAATACCTTGCTTTCGTACTGTTGAGAGAATTGGATGGGACAGGCTTCAGATATTCCCAGTGTTCTTCACGCACTGAACAATAAACGTTAGGTACGTACTTTCATGACTGTTTTTCTAGCCCTTAGCTTAGTGTCTGTATGGAGGGACACTTAATAATGCTGATTACTTAAAGGGATGTTTTTTTATCTAGATGTATGAATGAGTTTAGCATTTTAGTTAGTTCATCAGAAGTTATATGACTATTACTGTAAGAGTTTCTAATGATATACAAGCAACTCTAGTTTTCATTAGCAGCTGGATGATCGTTCTTTTTTAAAACGTGTTGAAATTTTCCAACTTTCTTAAGTCAAAATAAGTGAGGAGGGAGCGAGGCAAGCGCCTTCTGCGCCACCCCGCCTGTGCAGGGCCTGGCCGACGCACTTGGAGTGGTCTGACGGGCCGTCCCCTTGTCTCTGCAGGCCTTGTGCAGGGTCACGCGCCATTCTCCGACGGCCTTCCAGAACGTGATCGAGAAGGTGGGCCTGAACGCAGTCATCGACTCCCTGGCCTCCGCCATCTGCCGAGTCCAGCAGTACCTGTTGACCTTGTTCACCGCCATGTTGTCCTGTGGGATTCACCTCCAGAGACTGATCCAGGAAAAGGTTCGACCCAGCTCTCACCTGCTCCTCTGCGCTAACTAACAATGGTGGTTTTCCTGCGCATTCGTCATGGGCAAGTAGTATCATCTCGGTAGAATTGACTTTTCCTTTCAAGAGACCTTTTTAAACTTTGCCAAACCTACATGGCACAGGCCGTTCGTCTGCAGATGTCGTGAGAGCCTCCGAGTGATTAAAATAGAGTGCAGTGCGAGGCTCTGCCGGCCTGTGCCCTGTCGGTGATGAAAAGTTAGAAAGTGAGTCCTTACCGCCTGCTCCGCGCTGGCCGCCCTCTGCCTCCTCCTCAGCCCCCACCTCTGTCCTCGTGTCCTTCGCCTGCCTCAGGGAGGGTCCCTTTGTATGCTGACTCATTTTGAGTCCTTCCTGGTCGGACACTCCATCAGTGCCCATCACCTTTAGAGCTCCCTGCTTCCTGTTTTTAGCCCCCTTTTAAAGTGTGCCCCCTGGTCCTCCCCAAAGAGAGGTCCCTGGGCCAGGCCACTGGCGTCTCCTGGGAGTGGGCTGGGGACGCAGCCCCTCGGGCCCCGCCCAGGTCCTGCTGACTCAGAACGATCATTTTAATGAGGTCTCTAGGCGATTGGCGTTACCTTGAGGGTTTGAGAAGCCCTGTCCTAGAGCATTAGCACTCAGTGAGGTGTCAGCCGGTGAAAAAGTGGACCATGTTATACGGACATTCGGAAAGTAGGGAGTTAAAGAGGTGATTTCAGTTGTGGAGACTTTCCCACTTTTGCGTATGCTCGTGTGTATGACGGATCTTCGTGCGGGGAGTGTAGTGTGCGGTGTTTTATGCTCAGCGGGCCCATTATTCTCTTCGGAGGGGGCTGCCTGCCAAATTGGAGTTTTGTAGAACATGGGAAGGTGATGCGGCCAAGTGTAGAGCCACGGAAGTAGGTGTTTGCTGTGCTTCCTCTGCGCCGGCTGCAGCACTTCGAATGCTGGTTTTTATGCTAAAAGTTAAAATTTCAGGAATTGCTATTAATAATGGTCAGGTTTGCACAGTGAGCTGGGTCTGTGACAGCCGGAACGGAGAGTAAGCCTCTTCCTGCCTTTAATTAGTCTGACTTACACTCTGCTAAGAAATCTGAGCCTCGGAGAAATACATTTCCCAACAGTCTGTATACCTAATTTTCGCTGCTAAATTTTCCAAGTCATTACTTTTGTTGTCATTGTCTTAGAAAAAGTGCCACCTGAGTGGTTTTAGTGCGCAAATTATGATAACAGAGGCTGAGAGTTTTAGCAGTTGGTTTTTTTCTTCTTCACCTGAGCACAGGTATAAATTTAGTTTCAAATATGATATCTCATAAAGCTAGTAAAATAAGAACTTACGGTAGTTGGGCTTCCCCGAGGTGTGCGGTGTGTTGGGAGACCTGGGAAGAGAGAGGCGGCCAGCGAAGCCGACGTGGGCAGCAGGGACAAAGGGACGTGGCAGGCGGCTGGAGGTAGGACGAAGACCCGGGTCACGGAGAGTCATGGCATTGGCCTTCCTTGGGGGGTTGACCAAGTGGTCATTGTTTTATTTTTGTGCAAAGACAAGTGCTTGTGTTTGTATACATGGGTGGGATTCAGGGGCAGGCTTACTCATCTTATAATTGCTAAGCGGGGGTGGTCTCTAGTGTTTGGTTGTAGGCAGGCTGGAAAGAGTGGAAGAGGGAGGGACCCAGGAAAGAACACTGGGTTTGCCGCCACCCCGCCCCCTCCCCCGCCCCACACCCCGTGGGCAGGGAGAAAGACCTGCCCACGTTCATCTTTTGGGGGAACTGGTGCCTGTATAGCCTGGTATTTTTAAATTGGAGGTCCCCACAGAGGCCTGTGTCATTCCTTTTAAATAAATGAAATTGCTGTTTACTGCAGAAAATGTAGATGAACCTGAAGAATCCTCTGTAATCTTATTACTCAGAGACAGTTGCTGTTAAGGTGTTGGTTTATTTATCTTTTAGCTTTCTTTTCTGTGTGTCCATTTTATGCACACATTTATAAAATTAAGATTAAAATGTGCATGTCACTCCATATTCCCCAAGAACATTTATAAATTATTATATAATTTTCACTTTCTGGGTGTCGCCATGATTTAACTCTTCTCCCACCGTCGACCTGCTTGCCTCCTGTCTTCGGGTCGGTGTCGCCCTGCTGAGTAGACGCCGTCACACACGCCTGCGTGCTCGCCTCTGCCGGGGCCGGGGTGGGGCACAGCAGGCGCCGTCTGCACTTACAGGGCTCTGCGTGAACAGTCCCAGCCTGTTCTCCGAGAGGCGGGTGAGGAGGGTACCGTTTACTTGTGCCGTCACCAGCAGTTATTAAAGACACGTGCTGTACTTCTCTTATAATAACACTTAGGGCTTGGGATTATTTTGCTAACCTCATACTGTATGTTTCCATAGTAATTTGCAGTTAATGAGGAATCTCCATTTGAAGTGTGTAACTGTAGCCATATTTTCCTCCCAAACTAGATTGACTGGCGGTGGTATCATTCCCTCTGCATCAGGTTCTTGTTCTTGAGAGGTTGTTGGTGTGTGGAAGGACTTTGTTGTGCACGTGCACACACACGCACATTCACTTACTTTCTCCTGCACACACACGTGCCACTGGGATCTTTTTACAGAGGCGGGATCAATTGTATATTGTTTGGTGGTCCGTATATTTCCTGTTCAGGGCTCTGTTTATAACTTCTGTGAATTTTGTGTTTGAACAAGCTAAAGCCAAGTAATGGGAATAAGGGTGACAGTATAGTGTGTTGTCCTAAACGTGTAGTGACATAACACACAGGTATAGGCACATGCAAATTCACATATGTAAATATGCACGTGTGTGTATGTATGAACGCACATAGGGAGAAGGGGAAAGCATATCTTAATTAGATAATTGCTATGCAAATAAATCACTGATGTGGCATGAAAAATAACTTACATTAAAAACTCAGTACCAGCCCTGGCTGGTGTTGCTCAGTGGATTGAACGTGGGCCTGTGAACCAAAAGATCGCCGGTTTGATTCCCAGTCAGGGCACGTGACTGGGTTGCAGACCGGGTCCCCACTTGGGGGTGTGCAAGGGGCAACCTAACGTGGTATCTCTTGCACATCGATGTTTTTCTCCCTCTCTTTCAACCTCCCTTCTCCTCGTTTTAAAAATAAATAAAATCTTTAACAAAAAAATAAACCCAAAACAACTCAGTGCCAGATTTTGCTGTTAGGATATGGAAAGCATATAAAACTCCTGGATCCTCACAGTGCTGCGTTTCAATTAGCTGAGCTGAAAACAAACTCACATCAACGTAAGTTACATGGATTCAGACATCTGTCTCAGTCATTTTGTTCCTGGGGTATGTGACCTTGAACGTCCTTTGCAGCCAGAGAATCAGGCATGCGTCCTTTGGACTCCATGGGCTTTGGGGGTCACTTAATGATGTAAACGTTGCTTTGTACAGCCGTAGCATATTTCACAGGGGAGTTTGTCCAGGCTCACGAGCAAGATGGCTTCCTTCTGAGTGCTATTGAATAGAGATACTGCCTTTTAACTTTTTTGCTTATTAATTTTGACAGTAGCTGCTATTTTTATTTGAGCAGTCTAGTTTGGCTGAAGCCGTGTTTTTAGGGTTGGCACGTTGACCACGTGGCATGGCAGTGATTAATAATAAACCAGAAGCAGCAGATCTCGGTTATTTGTGAGTGCCGCGGACGATCACTGTGTAATTTAGTGGCTGCAGAATTTTGAAAAATTTGAAAGCTAAGTCTACTAAGGTTTATTTTTCAACCATCTCTAGGCATACTGACTCAATGGTTGCTAATCCCCCTTTTAAAATATGGTAATTAACTGATGCATATTAATCAGATTGTTAGTGCATATTATGATATTTTTAATTTGTCCATGGTAATAAGAATGTTCTCTTACAGACAGTTTTTACTTAGATACTTGGTGAGCCTTCTTTGAGGAAAGTGCAATCCAAAAACAATTTTGGATTTAATCAGTACAATTTTCATTTCCGTCAATATTAAACAGGAAAATGGTGTCGGTGTAGTTACCTGCGTGCTGTCTCACTGTTTTTCCTTCGGGCTGTGACCGGTTGATGGCCAGGCTGTACTCACTGATTTTCTCCTGTGACAGTTGATTGAAGCAGGTCAATTTTATGGCTTCAGATTTACAAGAGATAATTTCGAAGTTCTCTACCTTGCTGTTATTTTTATCCATCTTGTAATTTCCTCTTCATGATATATACCAGAGGGCTGCTTCACCTTTTGCTTGATTATGATGAAGAATCACATTTTGTTTGTGAAGGGTGCTTCAGATGTTGGGGCCCACCCCTAACGCTGCGGATGTCCCATCATGGCACCTTTATGTTAGACAGGTATGTTCATCCTGAAATCACTGCCAAGTACATTTCCGTGTTGGACATAGGGGCACCCTGCTGTGGTCCGGCTTACAGACCTAAACAGCTTCTGCTCTTTTTCTACACACGCAATATTGAGGTATATTGAGCTGAGTGGCAAGATGAATTTAAATCAGAGCCGAATACATAGTGGGTTGCATGCTGAAGCGACCCAGGGTCATTTTTGGCTCTCTAAAGGTCATTTAGATTCTCCGTTGGCGACGCTAAATCTTTGCCGGTGGTCTGTAGTCTTCCCTCCTCAAGTGCTGGAAGATGAGTACTGCTCTGCAAGGGTGGCGCCTGTTGGTTATGACTGAACGTGGAGCCCTGGGCAGTGAGTTGTGGAGCGTCAGTCAGGAGCGCTCACTCAGTTTTGCCGAAGTGACTGTATGAGAATTTATTTAGGGCACAAGATGCTTTCAGGCTTAGGTCCAAAACAGTGGTCTGTAAGACACTGCCTCTTCAGGGACTTGGAATGGTCGTGTTACAAACAAATCTCCTGCCCAATTTCATTTATTTTTGGTGTTTGCTATACTTTGTCTAGTTTGGTTCACTCAAAATCCTAAGCATATCATTCTAAGTTGCAAGATTACAATGCCTTAATCTCAAGGGCTGCAGCAACTGCTGAGAATGTCTCACAGGTGAATAACGTGGTCATGTTTGCTGTCGCAGAAGCTCACTGTGGCGGCGTCTTGTAGAACAGGTGGAGGAAAGCCAAGCTAGGTAAAGCCTGTTACGGCCATTCAGAAGGGACAGGACGGGGCATTGAAGTGGGGCGACGACGGTGGGGTGGCGTTCTTGCAGGAACTGGGAGTCTACTGGACATGGGGTGGAGGAGGAAGAGGCTCCGGTTTTTAACTTCAGCCACTGGTTCGATGATCCTTGGGGTAGACCGCCCTCTGGGTAGGAGATAAGTCCAATGGTGGAGGCGTAATACGAAGGATTGCCGTATCCCATTCACCCCCGGTCACCAAAGGCTGACATTTTACCATGTTTGTGTCATAGCTTCTCTGTCTGTCTCTGACCGTGTGTGTTCTTCCCCATTCAAGAAGAGGTCGCAGACCCGAGGCTCCTCTCTGCCTTCAGTTACTTCACTGAATGTTTCCTAAAAACAAGCCATGGATTTAAAAGTCAAGTTAACATTTATGTAGCATTCACATTGGCTGGTCTGCAGACCTCCCTCAGTTTGTGCAGCTGCCCCAGTAATAGTCTTTTATGCAGAGCAAAACCTCCAGATCGTGAACTGCAGTCAGTTTTCATGGTCTCTTTAGTCTCCTATGGGTTGGAACAGTTTTTCAGTCTTTGGTAGTGGCTGTGTGAACGGCTTTGGAATTATGTGTGCGCATGTGCGTGAGGTGATGCTGGTGTGGAGCACAGACTTCGGGTCATGGTCCTTGGACCACAGAGTATCAGTTAGAATTGGGAGTTGACACTGAGAAAGTGGGCTTTCTTTCTTTCTTTTTTTAAATGATTTTATTTATTTATTTTTAAAGGGGGAAGGAGGGTGAAAGAAAGGGAGAGAAACATCAGTCGGTTGCCTCTCACAGGGCCCCCACCGGGGGACTTGGCCCGAAACCCAGGCATGTGCCCTGACCAGGAATCGAACTGGCGACCTCCCTCTCTGCAGAATGACGCTCAGTCCACTGAGCCCCAGTGGTCAGGGAGGGAAACAGGCTTCCTACTGTGTGCATGCCGGGAAGGTGGAAAGAGATCTGTTACTCAGGGACACCTTGGTGTTGATTCTGGTTTGAATCAGAATGGCAATGATTATTTGGTTCAGGATCTAGGTGAGACTAATGCATAGAGATACGTAGGTATATCTCCATCCTTAAATAGAAGATACACTTGCCTGTGTAAATTCTTCCTGCTCGGCAATATAGCCCCTATTGTAAAAGGCTTGTGGCATGGAAAAACATCAAGTTGCTTACATCTGCCTTGGACACATAGTGTCACCGCTAGGTACTTGCCTCTGTTAAGGACTCTTGCGAATTTATATTCCTGCCCTCTGCAGCCATCCTGTTGACGATACAATCCCATATTCCTACCTACTTACTGTCCTTAACCCTGTGTGTGTGTCTGTCTATCTGTCTGTGTATCCTTTTTGTATATCAGTAAACACCTGAAATGATGTGCAATCTCTGTTAGAAGGAAAAATAACAGTAGTACTTGTCAATACTCACTCTTCTGTGTTGTATTATACCTTTAATTAAAGAACATTGTGGGAATATAGGTTTTTCTTTTGTGCCCTGTATTGAGAGTCATATGTGGACTAGAGATGTGATCTCTACCTGTGCAGGTTCACTCGGAGGTTCATGCCTACGTGGGGTCGTGACCACCAGTTCTGGTTATGGCCACACTGCCGGTTGTGTGGCTGTGTGGGTAGGAGGCAGGCTTTGTTGTCTGACTGGCGGGATTTGAATGCGACTTTGTGAATTTGGGCAAATTGCTTAAGCTTTCAAGATTCATCTTCCTTTTTAAAATAGGGAGAATATTGTTAACTTGTTATGGCTGATTTTCAGGTTTAAATGAGATAATACATATTAAAAATGTAGTATAGCTTCTGACACAAATTAAGAATGCCGAAACGGTAGCTGATATTATTTTATTTCCTGCTGTCTATTTGGTAATTATAATCTATCAACCTTAAGAGTAGACTGCCCTATTTATTTCATGTTTTCTAAAACAAATTTTAATGTCTTCCACAGGATTTTGTCTCTACAATTATCCGTTTACTTGACAGCCCGTCACCTTCCATTAGAGCAAAAGCCTTCCTGGTTCTTTTATACATTTTGATTCATAACCACGAGATGCTGCTGCTCAGCTGCCAAGCAAGGTATGATTTCTGTGGTGTCATCCATGACTTCAGTTTGGTGCCTCTTTTCTTAGTTTCATTAGTAGTATTTTTGGCCTCTGCATAGCTGGTATTGAATTTTTGCTAGGTTTCCCCAGGGTTTAACATTTTATGTATAGCCACAGCTCAGAAACCCTGAAGACCCAAAAACGGACCCGTGAAACCAGAGCAGGGCTCTGGGAAAGCCCTGGAGTTGCCCCAGTCTCAGGGCAGCCCCAGGCAGGGCGTTAACGTTGGTTCCGATTCGCATCTTTGGGAAGTGTTCTTGGACCAGTGGTGTGGTCCAGTTTCCATGACTGTGGGGTCTGGAACGAGTGGTTGCAAACCCAAGGGGCAGCCTAGTGAGAGGAAGGAGCAGAGCAGGGGCGGGTGTTACAGGATGGGCAGATCTCTCACTGCGTCTGGGTGTCATCTCCCGGAAGCTGTCCTGCATGCATCCCGGGCTCCCGCCACGCTCTGGTGCTCCCTGAGTTACAGGATGGGCAGATCTCTCACTGCGTCTGGGTGTCGTCTCCCGGAAGCTGTCCTGCGTGCATCCCGGGCTCCCGCCACGCTCTGGTGCTCCCTAAATGACATCTTCTGATGGGTCCAGTCCATCTTCTTGCTCTGCTGAATCCCAGAGGAACCTTCAAAATATGGTTTAATGTCTATTTCTCAGTCCAGCTTTTTACTTATTATAGGCTATTGAGGAGTGCCTGGAATTGTTGTGATTGATCTAGATTAGGATTGGCAAACTCTTTCTTGTAAACAGCTAGGGGGTAAATATTTTAGGGTTTCTGAATCAAGAGGCAAAATTGCGAATATTGTATAGGTACTTGTGTAACGAGAGAAAGCGTGTTTTTTACATTTTTTATTGACAAAAATATACTAATAATGGAGTACATTTTTTAAATTTGTAATACAGGTCTAATGAGAAGAATAGAATTTTTGGAGGGGGAGAGAGAACATTTTGCTTAATTAGGGGTCAAAGTAGAACTCACAAATTTAGTGATGTACATTACTCCCAGAAGCACGTAGGCATCCAGTAGAGACTACGCGAAGATGATTTCTGTTTGTTCCTCGTGCTCTGCAGCCCGTGCATGACATTCGTATGCATGTAAAATGCTAGGGTGAATATAAATGTGTGGGAGAGAGAGACAGAGAGATGTTCGAAATCTCTGTGATGAGTTTATATGGGAAAATGTTCTCCCTTCCTTACCTAGCTCTTGAA
>PVKM010019972.1:0-13344 GCA_004027735.1 Carollia perspicillata | reverse complement strand
CGGAAGCTGTCCTGCGTGCATCCCGGGCTCCCGCCACGCTCTGGTGCTCCCTGAGTTACAGGATGGGCAGATCTCTCACTGCGTCTGGGTGTCGTCTCCCGGAAGCTGTCCTGCGTGCATTCCGGGCTCCCGCCACGCTCTGGTGCTCCCTAAATGACATCTTCTGATGGGTCCAGTCCATCTTCTTGCTCTGCTGAATCCCAGAGGAAGCTTCAAAATATGGTTTAATGTCTATTTCTCAGTCCAGCTTTTTACTTGTTATAGGCTATTGAGGAGTGCCTGGAATTGTTGTGATTGATCTAGATTAGGACTGGCAAACTCTTTCTTGTAAACAGCTAGGGGGTAAATATTTTAGGGTTTCCGAATCAAGAGGCAAAATTGCGAATATTGTGTAGGTACTTATGTAACGAGAGAAAGCGTGTTTTTTACATTTTTTATTGACAAAAATATACTAATAATGGAGTACATTTTTTAAATTTGTAATACAGGTCTAATGAGAAGAATAGAATTTTTGGAGGGGGAGAGAGAACATTTTGCTTAATTAGGGGTCAAAGTAGAACTCACAAAAATTTAGTGATGTACATTACTCCCAGAAGCACGTAGGCATCCAGTAGAGACTACGCGAAGATGATTTCTGTTTGTTCCTCGTGCTCTGCAGCTCATGCATGACATTCATATGCGTGTAAAATGCTAGGGTGAATATAAATGTGTGGGAGAGAGAGACAGAGAGACGTTCGAAATCTCTGTGATGAGTTTATATGGGAAAATGTTCTCCCTACCTAGCTCTTGAAACTCCAGTAGCTCACCGCGCTCTGAGCTCACCGCAGTGCCGCCCGTCTGCCTGTGAATGGAAACCCCACATCAGGAGCCCACGATAACCTCTGCTGCATTATGTAGATATTTTTTCCTGCTTACCATCATCACCATCGGCCTTTTATGGATTAGGTTTCAGCACCTATTTTTTTTTATGATGTCCGCTCTCAAATCTTTCTAGCATGACAGGAAGTGAAACAGAGCTGTCAGAATCAGATAAAATGGTATGATTGCCCCCAGACGTCCACCTATTTCTTCAAATGGCTTCATACTCACATTGAATATGACAGGTGATAAAACAGGGTCCTACGTGTCTCTAGAAATGATAACCCTTTGAGAGGATGAATAGCCTTTTGTGCTCATTGTATAGGTTCGCTGGGAGCCTGAATCGTCAGGCCTCCTGATGGATCAGGTTTTCCTAGAGGTTTCCCCTCTTTCCATAGCGTTGCTGTTAATATGGTAATCAGTGAAATAAAAAAAAAATCTGCTTTGATCTTAAAAGAAGGCTTTTTTGAAAAGAAATATTTACTCTGTGTAATTGGTTAACTGTGTGGGAAAAATTATCTTCTCAGCTTATACCATACAAAAGTCAATTCCAGATGGATTAAAGAATTATACACCCCGAAGAGAGTGTAAACAGCTGGATGAAAATATGTTTAAATATGGATAAGGACAGTTTTTCTGAGTAGAAAAGCAGTGAAAAAAACCATAAAAGGAAACGTAGATAGTTTGGCTATATATAGGTTAAACACTTTTATATTTCCCCAAAATCATAAATAAAAAATTCCATGCTAACAATTTATAAATTTTTGTGTCATGTATAACAGAGTTAATCTATGTACTGTAAAGAGATTTCTAAAGATGTAAACAGACATCCTCATTAATAATCAAAGAAATGAAGATTATAATAACCAAATACTATTTCTACCCATCGTAATATCAAGTTAATAAGAAAAACTACCACTATCTTATATCCAAAGTACAGAGAGAGGGACTACTTTTGACCAGTTGGTGGGGTTACCTTTTTGAGGGCATTTAAAAGTGTGTATCAGGAATCTCTATGATTCAGTAGTTCCGCTGTTATAAATAAACTTGAATTACAGGTTTGTGCATTGCTGGGGATGTCAGGTGCTTGAAAGCGCCAAACCTGCCTTTTCTTGGTTGCTGAGCTTTCGTGGACTTTATCCGTTAGGTATGGAAGAACCCAGAGGCTCTTCAGAGGACCCCTTGGATTCTAGTTTGCCTGTCTTTGGCAGTTTGACAGCAACCCAGTTTTCTCTTAGTAATCGTGATCACTCATTCTTAACCAGAGGAGTAACCCTCTTCATTCCCTGAAGCTGAATTGTTGTGTCCTCCAGTGGAAATTCCCCTTCCTGGGGGCCCATCCGGAAGGGCTCAGGGTCATGGAGACAGGTTATCAGGTGGAATCGTGGCAGGCGGTCACTCCCACTTCCACCCCTTGATTTCCAGATCTGTGTTTGTAACTGTGGATGAGACAAAAGCAGATGTTTTGTTTGTTCACTCAAAACATATGCTTCAGTTCTGCAAGATAGAACCCAGTTTTTTTATTGTGGTATTTCCCAGTTGACACTACGGCTGACTTTTCGGTAGGTCGTTCTTCTTGCAGTCAGGCTGGGCTCTTCTGGGTGACGGGGGACTTGCTGGGACGAGCGGATTTCATGGGCCCGAGCACGTCACCGTCCTTCTTTTGCTGTACGTGAGTTCCTTGGTCCGCTGCAGTGTTATATTGGTTACCATATATTAAATACGGCATTTTTAAGCCTAAGCTTTAGTGGCATTAACAGAAGCTTATGGGCAGGGAATGCAAATTTATACCTAGGAGGCACAACTATTGCAGCAAGGAGAGCTGACTGCTCCTTCCATAAACCAGCTGTTGCTGGATGACCGGCTGGTCTCCCCAGGGAACAGGGCCAATGTGAGGCTCAGCCTCGGTTTCTCCCATTGGCCGGAATGGCAGTGTCAAGACGAGGAGCATCCATTCTGCTGAGTCCACGCGTAGCCCCCGTCACTGCCACCTTGGCCACTTTGTACCTGAGCCCGCTGAGCAAGCGCTGGGGTGGCTGGAAAAAGAGTCTTGAGGGACATTTGCAGATCATGTCATCTTGTCCACCTGGTTCTTGAGAGTCTTCTCCAGAGTGGGCATCCACATGGTGCGGAGATGTTTTTGTGCTTTCTGCCTGTTGTGAGACGTCCGCCCAGCGTACCCCTTGCACAGAGCTTCAAATTTTGCCCTTCCTAAGTCCCTGGCCATCTCACTGAGCAGCCAGTCAGTAGCCGTGAATCAGCGTGCGTCAGTCTTTCTGGCCGCATCTCAGTTTAAACACAGGACACAACAACATTCGTTGTTGGAAATTCTGCTAACTGGAAGGCCTTCCTTTCCAGTGGCACTTCTGATTCGGTGTGGGACGCTGCCGCGCTCTACTTTAAATTCATGCCAGCATATTGCAGTGAGCCGTTCACCGACCAGGCCCAGCGCTTTTCCTCTTCACCCAGCTGGTCGTACATAATTCTTAACCAGGATCAGGAGAGGAGAGGCCCTGCAGAGGAGTGTGTGTTGAAGGAATCTGACTCACCTCCTCATGCAATTTGCTAGTACATCCTGTACCTGTTCACACTCAGTTTCTTATATTGATCAGTCTACTTACTGATGGGTTATTGCTGTTGCGTGCCCAGCCTAGTGGCTTGTGTGTCAGATTAGTGCTACAGTTAAAGACTGGTAACTTGGATCACGTGATCATTTGATGTCAGTAGTCGTGTGTTCATTCTCTACCAGGAGCTGTTTCTCAAAAGAATAGTGACCTGCAGATGAGAATGTGGCTTTGCTCTAAAACCTCTTTGTTTGAGATGCTATAACAAAATACCAAAGACTGGGTAGCTTATCTACAACAGGCATTTATGTCTTCTAGTTCTGGAGGCGGGGAGACTGAGATCAGAGTGCCAGCATGGTGGGGTGGGAGCCCTCTGTGGGTTGCAGGCTGTCCTTGGATCCTCACAGGCAGGAGGGGACTCGGGCAGGTGCTCTGGGATAAGTTCATTCGCCAGGACTCTGTCTACCCTCATGACCTAATCACCTCCCAACACCATCAGGCTTCCAACATGTGAATTTAGGGGTGGACACAAACCTTCAGACCAGAGCGACTCCAAAGATTTGTGTTCTGATTCACTTGCTGGTGCTTCCCCAGGCCCCTACACCACCTGTGTCCTCCTAAGAGGCTCAGAGTCCGTAGACCCGCTAGGTCAGAAGACCCGAGGGGCAGCGCAGCTCACCCGGCAGGCTGGGGTTGGAGCAGAGCCTGTGTTCAGTGCAGTGCCATTCCCACCTGCGGGTTTGCGGTGCCGCAGGACAGGATCAGGGGGACACCTTCAAAGGGGGCATGTATTGTCTTCTGGGTTCACAAAGGGCCACTTATTTGGTCACAGTCAGTAGAAGATGCAATAGCTTGTCTTTGACTGGAAGGGCTGTCCCGGCATGCTTCAGACCGCTGAGCCCCAGAAACTACCGAGGACCGGTAGGCCCACTGATTCTTACGGGTCTCTAATGTCTTAGGAAGCCACCTAAAGCACTTGCTGCTAGCCGTTCCTCAGGTCCAATCAGCTTAATTTCATCAAAGTGGCGCACACGCCTGGCGTTTGCTGGAACATCAGGATGATCCAGTTCTTTGCAGGCTGTTTTGTGGCCAGGAGCAGGATTGTTGGCTTTGATCAAAGGCGAGACGGTGGATGTTTACTGCTTATCCCGACGAGTAAAAGCAAACATCCTGGTGGTTTTTTCCAGCTGATGCAGAGAACCGGCAACAAAGACGCCAGGGCTGTGCTGATTTGCTCCGACAGAGATACTAAATCTCACCGCAGCAGCAGTTGGAGTCACACCTGCTTCTATTTCAGATACTCCAGTCATTCAAGATTCCTCACAGTCATTTTCTAAGATTTTGCACACGCTGATGGTTTCAATGGGGATCTAATAGATTTTTATCACCCCTGCACTTTTCAGTGTTCTGCTGTTGGCGTTGGTTCCTATGGTCTGGTTTTCTGTTGCTGTGGGCTCCTATCTGGTGTGGGGGGACGTGCCAGGGACTTCCATTGGTCATCATCGCCCTCCTGGCACAGATCTGCTACTCGCTGAGGATGTCGGTTGCAGTTGTGCATTTCGGAACTGAAAAAATAATCACAGCGTAGGTCTGCAGATACGCTGCTGGGTCACTGTGATTTGAATCGAGGCCAGAACTTCATTTATCGCCTACCATACGCTGGGAAACAATAGCTCTAATTATAGACAGCAGTGTTGAATTGGATGAGGAGTTTCTGAGGATTCTGACAGGGAGATGGAAGAGAGACAGCATGCCTCTCGTATTTAAAGTACAGGTTTTTCCTGCATGGGGGAAAGAACAACTATTAGAGGAAGAACGTGCAGAAGGCAGATTCAGATGGGCTTTGAGTGAAGCGAAGCAATGGAAAGTGTGCTCTTTTGATTCTTTGGAAATAGTGTATGGTCACAGCAGGGACAGGTGTGAAGCTGTCCCAGAGGAGTGCGGATGGGATGGATAGCCAGGTGACGTCTTATTCCAGCAGCATCCTGCCCGTGGGAGGATCTGCGGTCGAAACAGACAGGGGAATAGTCCGCGGTGGGACACAGGGAGCAGCTCAGTAATACTCGACTGGAGGGAGAGTGTCCCAGACGGTAGGAATGGGGGGTCGCAGGGTTAGTGGTGTCTCCAAGGAGGAGCCTGGGTTCAGTTCAAGCAGGAACCTAATGCACCCTCATCTGAATAGACACTGGGAACCTCGTCTCCTATTCACACCGTTTCCGGGAAGTCTCTCCTTTTCTCTTGAGTTCCTCTCCGTTTCTCCACTTCACCCGCACGCTTATAACTCCTAATCGCCTGTCTGGCTTCCTCCCTCGAGTCATTTGTCTATTTCTCTATTAGATTAATGTTTCTCCACTGCCACTCAAGTCAGCGTCATTCCTTTCCTTTAAAGTCTCTGCTTTGCTGCAGCCTCCCTTGGATCGCTCTCCCTGTCGTCTGCACGACTTTTGTGCCGGGTGTTCTGGTGCACAGCTCTTTCAGAAAATTGTTCACAGGGGTGAGAAACTCACTTCTTATCAGCTCCTAAGTCTAAGTTTGTCCTGTTCCCCTGCCACTTAGAGGTTAGGCTGCTGCTGGGTTACCTACCTCCCAGGCGGGTGTTTCCCACCCGTGCACTTGGGCCTCCCCTCAATCCACTTACATTCATGTCAGTGCTTTCAGGAATTTCTTTGAAGGTTCTGGCTGTGAATGGCACAGTTTTTTTGTGTTTTAGGGCTAATGTGGATTCTATGTGGGAATGTGTAGAAATGGGAAGTACAATAAAACGCTTGGGTTCAACTTGCCAACTTGAACCAGAATTTACCTTTGGAGTCATAGAGCTCAGAGTTGGAACTTAACATGTGTTCCTCTTTATCTTCCCACCTCAGTCCCTTTGTTGTTTATCCCTCTTTTGCATCATCCTGGGCCGTTTTTTTCTATCATTAAGGTGATTTCTTTTAATCCACTGGCATCAGACACCACAATGTGCTGATATGCATCCGTATCTCCAGGCTTATCTTAACGTAGTCAGTGGCACGCCCAAGAAGAATCCTCAAGTTAACATAAAACAAATGTTTCCTAGCTCCATCCCCACTCCCAAACTCCCCATCAATAACACGCAGAGACGCTCACTACCATTCTTTATCGTTACGCAAACCCACACCTCTGAGTAACCCTTGTTTTTATCATTCAGTCCAACTCATCAGCAAATCATACTGACTCTTCCTTCATGAGATCTTCCTTCCCTCACCCCCGTTACCCACTTCTTTCTGTGCAGACATCCCCCCTGCCCTCTGCTCCAAGCCAGCAGCATCTCTCTGCCATGACAGAGCCTCCTAACTGGTCTCCCTGCTTCTAGTCTGGCGTCCACCGAGCCCTCCTGCAATTCATTTTCCGTACAACAGCTAGAATCAGATGAACGTATCTTGGAGTTGTTTGAATTCAAGGCAAAATCCTGACTATCATATGAAAGCCTTGTTCAATGGGAATTCCAAAAAGATGTTTCTTCTGGGACCATGGGGTGTGTGTGTGTGTGTGTGTGTGTGTGTGTGTGTGTGAGGGATTTGATGAACTATACAAATACCCACCTGTGACTAAATATTTATTACTGTAGTTACACATATGCATTTACAATTATATGTGTAAAAGCATTGCTTTCGAATTGTCTCATTATTACGCTTCAAAAATATGTTTCTTTCAGCAGTCCACATGCCCTTTGTAAACTGGAAGGGTCACCGCAGCACGTTTGACATCGGTTCCCGGAGTTCGCTCCGTGTCAGTGACACGGTACTTCAGGGCACAGTTTGTCATCTTGTTTTGCATTTAAATTGTCCCAGAGACAGCGTGTGATGCTTTCATCCGAACCACGGGTTGTTTTTTTAAACAGTGGAGAGTTAGGTATTTTGTGTGTGTGTGTGTATGTGTGTGTTTATTTGTAATCTACCTAATTTGATATGATTATGTATGAAGTGGATATGTATTTTATTCAATACTTTTCATTGTTGTTTTGTTGTTGGTGGGAAGGTTTGTCTGAGTAACCTAACTCACCTTGACCGGTACCTGGAAGTCTGCGGTCTTCTCTCTGAAGCACTCTCTGTTTGGGGGCGTGACCACTCTTTTCCGTCATCTTCATTCTTCACCGGTCACTCTTCGTCCATTTCCTTTGCTGGTCCTTTTCCGTGTTCAGCCTGTATCGTGGTGGTTCCCAGGCTCAGTCCTGAGACTTGCATCCCCAGGCGATCTCATTTAGTCTAATGACCTTAAATACCACCTTGCCCAAGGGTCGCTGGCCCGTTACTGCCGCCAGCCCAGGCCTTTCCTGGGAACTCGGACTGGCACGTCAGCTGCCA
Organism: Carollia perspicillata; assembly: GCA_004027735.1. Classification (NCBI taxonomy): domain Eukaryota; kingdom Metazoa; phylum Chordata; class Mammalia; order Chiroptera; family Phyllostomidae; genus Carollia; species Carollia perspicillata. The sequence goes on along the minus strand of PVKM010019972.1, from coordinate 5,597 downwards.
ACGCGATGTGCACATTTCCACGTCTGGTGGTGGTTTGTCCACCCGGGCTTGCGGCTCCAGTGGTCTTCGCCCATCTCGGCCAGTGGCTGCTCTGCTCCTCCTGTTGGTTGCATGGAGTTACTCTCGGGTTCTCTCTTTCTTTCATGTCCAATCGCCAGTGAATCTAATTATTTACACCTTTAGAAGATATCCAGTGTCTCATCAATTCGTACCTTTCCACACTACCACCATAATATCTTACCTGAGCGGTTATACTGGCTTCTTCACCGGTCTTCTTATGCTTCTGTAGTCCGTACTCCGTGCAGTCTCCAGAGTGCTCGTTTTAACCACTAGTCAGATCATGCCACTCCTCCTCATGGAGAGCGAAAGGCAGGGTTCTTACCATGGCCCACAAGGTCTAGCAGAGTCTGGAGGCTGCTTTGCTCTCGGACCCTTTCCTTCACTGTGCTGCAGCCGTGCAGGAACACACCACGCTCTGACCAGTGACTGTCCTACTCTTCTTCATTTTTTTGCTGTAAGTCTTATCCTCATTCCCACTATTTTCTATTTATTTATATAATTGGCTATTTCTTCCCACTCAAATTTGCATTCCGTGAGCTGTATACACATCCACTAGAAAAATGCTTAGTGCACAGTAGACACAGCAAATATTTATTGAATGAATAAATGAGGTGTCACCGTCCTTGTTGTCACTGAGCTCACTTTCCTGTTGGCGCTGCACTGGTATGGGTACTAGAGAGATCAACAAGTATAGGACGTGGCAGAGTCTGGCCACAGAAGCATGAAGGTACAGCGGGAGGACATTCTAGAAGGCAGGTGAGGGAAGCATAAAGGTGGGGGTGTGGGCAATGAGCATAAGGATTCCTGTGGAGACAGGACTAAGAAATCTGTGGTCCAGTTAGAGAGAATGGACCCCAGAGATAAATGGAGGAAAGGAGGGCCGGGGCCACAGATGGGGAAACAGAGAAGTCCTGGGGAGAAATGGTCCTAGTAAATGCAGTGGTGGGGGGAAGGGGAGGTGCACATGTATGTATGTGTGTATGTGTGTATGTATATGTGTATTTCAAAGGTTTTATTTATTTTTAGAGAGAGGGAAAGAAAAGGAAAGAGGGAGAGAAAACATCAGTGTGTGAGAGGAACATCGATTGGTTGCCTCTTGGAGGCCCCCCACGCAAGTCCTGACCCACAACCGAGGCACGTGCCGTGACCAGGAATAGAACCTGCGACCTTTCGGTTTGCGGGACGATGTTCAACCCACTGGGCCACACCAGCCAGGGCAAGGCCTTATTTATTTGTGGTTCACTTGCATTCCTGTTGAGATCATTGATCTTTTTAGCTGGGTACCCCAGTAGAACCCCAGGGAACACCACATGCGGTTTCGTCGTAGAGCAATTGTAAAGCGTTTATGGGCACTATGCTCAAACGTCCCCACGTTTCATTTCCTTTGTGGAATATGACATCTTTTCGTGACGAATGTGCCTTGTCAGTAGCGTGCATCTGTTCTGTAGCTTGTGTAAACACATTCTGCGAGGGGCAGGCACGAAGGGGAGCGTCCCAGAAGGAAGAGGTGGAGCGCCCCCTAGGGTCAGTTTTGTGTTGGGATGGATCCCGTCGGTCTCTTATTCCTCCCAGCTGAGGCAGCGGGCAGTTTCTCACATGTTACAGCCTGCGCTGGTGTTTGAAAAGTATGAGCAGTTTTTGCCTGCAAGATATTTCAAACTATGGTAATTAAGCAGCACATTATTAAATTTTGTCACAGATAATTTAAATGTTAGGGGGAAATTGACTCCGTGTAGCCAAGTGTGAGTTTGCTTTCCTTTGCTGCACAGATTTTGGATTTGACTTATCATGCAGTGGTGGTGTCCCATGTCTTTGGTCTACTCGTTATCGAGAAGCTGTGTGCTCTGAACTCTAGAAGCAGTACTGGTACATTTCTGCTGATTTAGTCATTTTTCTCTCTGCGTTTGGCCGTTGTCACATGCCTGTTCGAGCGCGGCTAGGCTGTGATCAGCGACTAGGACAGAGGATGCCAACTGCTGTCATGGAGCCTAAACCTGCTTTCCCCGGGTGTTCACAGTCAGGGCTCCAGATAACAGTAAGCAGAAAGGCAAAACCGTGAGTAAATCTACACGAGAGTCACAGGAATTCTAAGGGTCGAGATTTCAGTACACTTGGCATGTATTGATTACGGGTAAAACCACCTCTGTCCAGTTTTCGGTGGGAGCTGGAGGCAAGTTCTCTCTGAGAAGTGGGTGTTGGCTGGGAGGAGCGATCACAACAGAGCGGGGGGATGGCAACCCGGGGGCTGCTGTGCAGGGGCCTCTACCTGATGAAGTCAGTGGGCTCATCACCCTTTGGAGAGTTGAGGGGAATGGGAGCTTGGGAAGACGACCGGTGGTCCAGCAAAGGGGGTGGAAATGGGCCTAAAACTCATCAGCAACACCCTAAGTATCTAGAGCGATGGCCCAGTCTGATCCCCGGTTCTGGGGTGGAAACAGTTGGCTCAGAAATTGATGGTAAGTGAGTGCCAGTGGTTTGAAGAAGAAATCAGTTTATTAAAAGACAGATAGCAATCATAAAACCACCAGACAAAGGGACATGTGAAATCGAGTGTGGGAACGAAACTCCTCCTTTGGGTGTGTGTGTGTGATTTACTGGAGGAGCTGGAATTCGTCCGACCGGCCTGAGCTTCTGAGCACGTTTGTTGATGGCGACAAAGTGCAGACAGCTTGTGGCTCCACGGTGCATCTTTGAAACACCAGGACCCCTCTTCTGTCCAGATGTGTTTGTTTGCATTTCACCATCATGTGGGGACATGGTGTCTTCATGGGCCAAGGGCACTGTTTTGTAACACACCGGCAGAGGTATCAGTTGTCCTCTTTTCCTTCTGCATAAATGTTTAGGTTTTTCTGAGGCAAAAATGGACGGCTCCCGACAGGTTGCCACAAGTCTAAACGTCAACCCGATTGGGGCCGTGCCCCCCTGGAGGCACTCGCCTTGGTGGCATTTTCAGACTCTGCCATCGACTCTTTCATCCCGCAAGGTAATCTGTCGCACTCTTCCATGTGTAGGCTGGTGATGTACATCGAGAGAGACAGCAGGAAGACCACGCCAGGCAAGGAGCAGCAAAGCGGCAACGAGTACCTGTCCAAGTGCCTGGGCCTTCTCATCCGTCACGTGGCGCAGGAGCTGCCGCGGGTCCTGGGTGAGGGGAGCCTCGGCCTCGGGCCCCTGGCTGCGGACCTTCCTTTCCCAGGACGTGGCTGGCAGGCTTCGCCTCCCCTGTGTAGTCCCGCTCACCTGTTTCTGCAGACGCGTGCAGTGGCACTTCTTCCCGAGTGTGCAGTTTCCAGATTCACCTGTGCCTCGTCTGCTTTCCTAATGACCGTGCGTCAGTGACAGGACGGAGGCAGCGAGCCGGCTAGAGGTGGCGCTCAGGTGTCATCGGCCGCAAACCCATGATTCTGGAAAAGTGATCAAAGCAAAGCTTTTTAACTGCCTAAAACTGGCCTTATGCTATCTGTCTTGGGCAGTTTCCTCAAGATTTCTCTCTGCTTAATTCTGGATGAAAATATTTTCCCTTCAGATGAGAGCCACACATTTATTTATTGTTAAAAAAAATTAAAATGCATAAGCATTAACATTTAACAGCGAGGACTTTTGATTGACATTCGACAATTTCTTTGGTTTGAAAAGTTTAAAGTAAAAATATCTAATAGTGATTTGTGAAGGCCGTTTAGTACAGCAGAAATTAAAGTAACCTAAGGCGTGCGTACATTTAGTTTAAATCCCATTCTGTGCTTTTTCGGCAGATGTAGCATTCAGCTAGAAACGTTTCAAATGGTAAATTGATCCAATCCACTATAGTGAAATATACTTAGACTCTGAAACTCCTAATAGTAAATCAGTGATGAAAATATCTCCATGGCTGGCTGACAGGCCTTTTAACTTCTTACTGGTACTTGGGGAGATTTTCTTGCCTGTTAATGACTGAAAATACAGCATTTCAAGATTTACTCATTTACCTTTTATTAATCATTTTCTTTTTATTGTTCTTCTGATACAGTTGTCCCCATTTTTCCCCCTTTGTCCTCGTCCGCTCATCCCACCCCCTTACTGCCACAGTCAGTCCCGACACTGTTGTCCGTGCCAGTGGGTCATTCGTACATGGTCTTGGTCTAGTCCCTTCCCCTTCTTTCCACCATTTATTTTAGACAGCTTTCCTTAAGCCTTCAGCATGAAGGCTGTGATCTGTCCGGTTAATTGGTAGTTGAGTTTCTTATTAGTAGACTCATTCTTCCTTACGGACATGGTAAGATTCAAATGTCAACAACACAAGTTTTATTTATTGTTGGACTTATCACCCAACGAGAAGTTTTATGAGTCGATCCATTTTTATTCCCATCTATTCTATTTTTAAAAGTTGTGATCTATGATCAGTTCACTTATTTTAAATGTTTTTTTCTGTCTATCAGAGTGGTAGGTGCTTATGCTTAAAATTTGGAAAATACCAAAACAAGGAAGAAAAATCATTTCTAAAAAACACCACTCTACCATAATAGTTATACGTTTGATGTTAAATTTCCAGAGGAGAGATTGTGTTGCTATCCATTCTGCCCTAGAAGCCACAGCCGTGTGTTACAGTCTCAGTATTTGTGAGTCACTAGCACAGCTTCTGTCCACTTCATTGGTTTGGCGAGTCATTCCCTCAGCGGCCCCACTAGGTCTCCAGCCATGACCGGGGGTCCCTACGTGTCTGTAGCCTTTAACCTTCAACCTTCATGTGCGCTCCGGCGTGTGCTCCACAGGTGACATCCTCAACGCCTTGGCTAACGTGTCTGGTCGTAAACACCCATCAACGGTCCAGGCGAAGCAGCTGAAGACGTGTCTCCCCCTGATGCCCATCGTGCTCCACCTCGTCACCTCTCAGGTGCGATCTTACTCAGAGGAGAGCAGTGCAACGCTGGCTCCCTTCTTTGCAAACCGAAACGCCCCAACTCAGACAAAACACGTTCGGCTTTTTTCCCTCGTACACGGCGTTCGGGATTTAATCTGTGGAAACTCTCATCACACAGGTGTTTCGACCTCAAGTCGTCACGGAAGAGTTCCTTTTCAGTTACGGAACTATTCTTGTGAGTAACCCTGAATTTTTCACGTCCCTGATAACAGTGTGGCTGTCTCGACTGTTTGTGGGATTTGGTGTCAGAATGAGGTAGTTTCAAAACTCTTGTTGGTATTTATTTGTCCCTAGGGAAGTGACCTCTTTATATTTTCATCTGTTGATAATACAATTTGACATTTGGAGAAAAATACTGTTTCTCCTGATAATGTATTTTGTTCACAGACAGCCCCACGTAGGGTAGATAAGTCCATAGAACACACTTCTATTGATTTTGGTATTAAACATCATGAACAAATTTAACATAATAACACTGGTGAAAACGCTGTGCCGTGAATATATCATCATCCTCATTCACCTTGGCTTACACTCTCCAGGTATGTACAGTCTCTTAACAGGATAGCGCTTCTCTAAGACAAGCTCAATTTAACCTTTTTTAAAACTTAATTTTGGTGAGATGGGTAACAGTGAAAAACAA
>PVKM010019971.1:0-23732 GCA_004027735.1 Carollia perspicillata | reverse complement strand
TCAGAGAAAGGCCAACTGGGAATAATGAGGTCGGGAGGTAGTGGCGGGTAGTGGTTTGGGGAAGAGGGGGGAAATGGTGTGGAGTTAGGGAGAGAGACCAGATTTGGGGTTGATGTTTGACGTAGCAAACATTGGCAAAGGGAGCCAGTCAGGAACCAAGGTGTGGCATTTGTTAGCCTCCCTATCAACTTCCTGATGGGACCTCGTGTTTCAGCTCCTTCACTGAGTCAGAAGCTGAACTGCAGGACTGAGGAAACCTCTGGGAACTCCCATGAGAGGAATTGGTTTGAGTATCCTTGAGGGGGTGTGGAGCTCGGGGTGGACTAGTGAGGGGCATGGGCCTCAGGGCAGGCACTGTGCACAGTGGTTGCAGGAAGTTTCTGGTGCAGTCGAACGCTACCACTTTCCTTAGGACCTTCAGCTGGGTTCCCGACCACTTTCAGGTTACTTATAAAATAAATGAGATCATGTATGTGAAAATAGACTGTGAATTACTATATCATTCTGATCTAAGGGTTGATGGTGATTAAGGGAATAATGATTTCCATTGTTTATATTTCCCAATGGAGCTCTTGTGGGGGGAGGGTAAAGAGACAGTTTATTCTTCTCATCACCAAATGGGAAGAGTCTTTGGCCTATTTGACAGGACCTTGATGAGGCTGGGCTAGAGGTCGAAGTGCTCTGTGATCCCATTGACTCCCAGAGGGGGTCCATTGAGTGGGACTGGACTGGAGGAGGCCCTGTCCCTGCCCCTCCCTGCCATGGCTGTGGCAGAGTCCTGTTGGAGTGGGGTCTTCCTGGAGTTCCCCACTACTGATTCTGGGAGACATGTCATTCTGCTGTTTCATCTCCCAAAGGCCAACTCTTAGGGCTTAAGAAACATTTGAAAAAGTCCACATTCCTACTACTGCTCTCCCCACAGAATAGTAGACTAGAGAAGGAGGTGGTTTCCAGTCTGCAGACCTTCAAAGTTTTAAAACATTTTTTCATGGAAATTTTCTAACGTATACAATATAGAGAAAAGGTGAAATGAACCCCCTACTATTCATCATCCAAATTAAATATTCATCAACCCAGGACTAACCTTGTTTCACCTATACCCACCTACTAGATTACTGTGAATAATTACTTCATCTATAGTCCTCAGTCTACTGTATTTCTGCTTATTGTTAATTAGATCTCAGGGTTTTATCAGATTCAGGTTCAATTGTTTTTATAAAGAATACTTCTGAGTATGTTCTATGTACTTTTCATTGCATCACCTCGGGAGACACAGCACATGGTTGTCCTACTTTTGTGATGTTCAGATTGATTAGTGGTGTAGTTAGCCTGATATGTTCATCACAAAGGTTCACCTTGGGCTTCTTGCCTAATATTTTTAGCAGCTATTTATAGTCATTTCCTCAGTCCATTATTTCATCAGGAGTTCCCTTCACATTTAGACAACAAAGAACTCCTGTCAGCTCTCTGCCTTCACCCCCCACAGGTATCACTGATATCTCTCGCCCTTTCTCCTTTTAAAAAATTGTTTTATTTTTAGAGAGATAGGAAGGGAAGGAGAAAGAGAGGGAGAGAAACATCAATGTGTGGTTGCCTCTCACATCCCCCTACTGAGGACCTGGCCTGCAACCCAGGCATGTGCCCAGACTGGGAATCGAACCTGTGACCCTTTGGTTTGCCCTTTCTCCTTTAGGTCTAATTTTCTATCACTTCCTTTATCTTGTACCATCATTTCCTTTCTTATTAATCCAAGATGGCCCTAGGAAATCTTCAGGATACCGGTACCTGTCCTGCTTCACTGCAGACCTATGTTTCTGAGGGGGGAGTCCTTACTTGGAGTCTGTCATCACACCGCTCTCCTCTCCCGCTCCCCACCCACCAGGAAGCTCCTGGTTCTGCTCTATAACCCTACCAGGGCCACACTTGACCATGCTGGGGAATAGTGGCAGCTCTAGTCTTTTCCTCCTGTGAGAGGTAGTGTAGCAAGGGCTAGGCTTATTTTACCTTCTCAGGGATTTCTGAGCAGCCTTTTTCTATGCTGAAGAGGGTCTTTCTCACTTGTTTCCTGAGCTTCCTGCCCCAGCCTGAGCCCTGGCAGGTAGCCAAGCCCTGTTTCCTGTTTAGCTGGGCTGTGGTCTGGGAGAGGTTGGAGGAGGGGTGGGACGGGCAGCTCTAGCACCCTTAGGTCCTTTTCTCCTTCCAGCCAAGTTCAAAAACCTATGAGGACTAGAACACAGCTACCACCTTCTGGTACTTCCTGTGCTGCCAGGATCTCCACTCCTAGTTTGTCTCCTCACATAGGAGAGACTGTAAAGACTATGTACTTGTGTGTATGCATGCGTACACCATGGGTACTGTGACCCAGCTAACCAGGAAGGAACACACAGGTTGAGTGCTGGTTCCTGCAAACCTGAACCCACCTGTGTCTGCCCACAAGAGTGCTGCAATTCCACCACCCCAGCCTATTAGCTGTTAGTCCCTTAGTTCTTATGTCCAATGCATTGGAGCATCCGAAGGGACAGGAAGTCGGAGAGGCAGAGGCTGACTAGGGATTGGTGCAGCAGCTAAAAAACATTAGGAGTTTTATAGTGATGGCCCATCACCCAGTACAGGATTTCTGATCAGAGCTCACAGCCCTGGATACCTCACTCACATTCCCCTGAAATGTCTAGTTCTTTGGGTAATGAGGATAGAGAAGGACTCATTCTGTTTTGGAAAGAGACTTGCTATAGGTTACTTCTTTGCTCCTCTCTCTTGGATGGCCATAGCAGGAATCATGTAAAGCCTTCTCCCTTTCCTTCCCATGAAAAGAGATAACAGAGAAAAGTGCTGTCAAGTAGCAAGGATGCACAGTGCAGCCCCTTACATTTCAACAGCTTCCCCCTTGCTCTTACTCTAAAGACTCTAATCCTTTTTTTAAAAAATAGTTTATTTATTTATATTTAGAGAGGGGAAGGGAGGGAGAAAGAGAGGAAGAGAAACATCAATGTGTAGTTGCCTCTCGTGCACCCCTCACTGGGGACCTGGTGCACAACCCAGGCATGTGCCCTGACTGGGAATTGAACCAGCGAACCTTTGGTTCGCAGGCCACTGAGTCTGCTCAGTCCACTGAGCCACACCATCCAGGGCTAAAGACTCTAATCCTTAACATGACCTGCAAGGTTTTGTATGGTCTAGCTTCTGCTTGCCTCTCCAACTCATCTCATACCACCTTAACTCCCATCACTGCATCCAACCTTACTGGCTTTTCCTCCGTTTCTCTGGTGTCCCAGGTTTCCTTCTGCCTGGAATGGTTCCGCTGTACCTTCTACCTTTTTTTCAGTTGACTCTTAATCATCCTTCAAATATTAGCTTAGCTGTAATTTCATCACAGAGGGCTTCCCTGAGAATCTAGACTTGGCCGTGGCCTAATTCCTACTGCACTTTTGAGTATGTTTGTATGGTTTTTCTATTCACATGGGTACTTCTGAAAGCCAAGTTTCATGAAGACAGAGACCATATCTGTTTTTACTTCCTGTTATGTCTCCTATGCCATGTAAGGTGCCTTACATATAACAAACATCCACTGGACTTCTGTTGAATGAGTAAATGAATGAACTGAATAAATTCAATCTTTTGTCTCCTTTACTTGGTAACTCCACGTCCCATCTGACTACCGTCTTCAGCCATAGACCCTACCGATGTGTGTCCTGCTGTTTATGAGCACACACTGCGTACCTGCCAGCAGACTCACATTTCATTTAGTTCTTTCAACAATATGAAGATATACCCTTATTCTGCAGAGAAGGCAAGTGATACCCAAGGTTATACAGTTAGCTAGTAAGTGGCAAAGCCCAGTTTCAGGCCCAGCTATGTGGAGTCCAAGCTCATGCTCTTAACCATAACACTGCACTGCCCTCTTTTGGCAGTTTGGAGAGTTGTCACTGGGAGCCTTCTGTCACTGGGCCCTGGTTAATTTCAACCCTAAATCAATACTTTTTGGAATGTAAAGTGGCAAGAAGCCATGATTCAGTTCCAGTTCTCCTGGGAGAGACTGTGGAAGGACATGGGAAGGGAATTCATCAGGGACTTCCCAATGTCCCAAGGTGCATGTGTCTCAGGGGCTGCCTCCCTTTTTCCATGGCCCCTTTGTAGCCTTCAGGACTTAATGAAATATCCTGTTTTATTGTTATTTTTTAAATTTATTTTTAGAGAGACGAGAAAGAGAGGGAGAGAAACATCCATTGGTTGCCTCTCTCATGCCCCCAACCGGGGGTCTTGCCCACAACCCAGGCATGAGCCACACCAGCCAGGAGGAAATGTCCTGTTTTAAAGTTTTAAAGTCCAGAAGGGTCAGCTGTTGAAATGGCTTGATTACCCATGTCATGGAGAATAAGAATGGCCTGGTTAAGATCCTAAGAAAGATCATTGAGAGTGGGAGAGTTTGTCTCTTTGTGACTTAGTCACTAAAGATAAAGCTCTGAAAATGGGCTTTAGTGCTTTCCTGGGAAACTCACACTCAATCAGAGGGCAATATCTCTTGCTGCTGATTTAAAAATCTCAAATTAATCAGTATACCAAGCTCCTTTTGGTAGTCAGAGAAATTGGGACTGATGAATATTTTAGACTTGATGGAAACAAAACAAATGAGGAGAGAACAACGTAAACCCAAAAAACAGCTACCATCTTCTTGTATGTGTCAGGCATGCTGCAATACATACATTTCACTGAATTTTAACACTGGCCCTGCAAAGCAGGTAATGTTATACCCATGGAAAGGCAAGGGACACTAACAAAGGTCACCTGCTAAATGTCAGACAACCACCTGGCTTTAGAACTAGTCCAGGTCTTTCTGACTTCAAATTCCGAGTAGCCTCTGCCCCTCCCAATTTTTGAGAAATAGACATTGTCACAGCCTCTCTGGAAAGAAAACAGGCAACGTAATGTATGCATGCCTGTTGACTCCTTCAGCAATTCCATTTCTAGGAATTTATTAATCTAAAGAAATAGACAAGCGTATACAGACTTTTTATAAGATATTAATAGTTATAAATAAATATTATATTGTAACATTATAATAGTTGCAACATACTGATTATGAGGGCGGAAAGTAAACAACACAAATCTCCATCAGTGGGGACTGACGAAATAAATCCTAGTACGTCCATTCCACAGCATACGTACAGGAAGCCTTCTAAAAGGAAGATGTAAGATCTCATATGGGTTGACATGAAAAGATGTTCAAGATATATATTTCTTTATTGTGGCAAAATGCATGTCACATAAAAGTTACCATTTTTGTGTATATTTTGAATATGGATGATCTGATTCATCTATGCTTACATTTGCATATATGAATACGTATTTTAAAAGTCTGAGGAGATATAATAAACTGGTTCTGACTGACAGGAGAACTTTCATGTTCTTTTATGTCTTTGAATTTGCTTACCTTAAAGTATTTGAATTTGTTATGGCAAACCGATATTATGTTTTTTCTCTTCACTTTTTTTTTTTCATTTTAGGAAACAAATGGTCAAAAATCATGCTCTTTCCACTGTATTATGCCTGCCCAGGAGATATAGCTTTTGCTTCATAATTCCCATATTTTTCAATCAGGTATGCACACCAACGAATTGGCGAGATGAGTGAGTTATAGAAATACTGCCAGATACTTGTATGCCACTGGTCTGGCCAGTCTTACTCCTTCTGGGCCCTGCCAGCTTTGACTGGCCACACAGGACTCAGTTCTGTTCACTTCCTTCTCAAGTTCTGCAAAACCCTGTGGCTTTTGGGAGGCAGAACATTTCTTTGGAAATAGAAAGCCATACACTTTGATCAGATACATTCCTGCCTCTTATTTCTTGTTTAGAGATCTCCTGCAGTCTCACCTGCACCGTAAAAGAGAGAAGCACAGGGACAAAAATTATTCTCACATTCCCCAAGGGAAAGCCATGATCACTGATGAGTCAACAGTCTGAGTGATCGCCTTTGGCTCTGGCTTCCCTCCCATAATGTTGCTTTAGTGTTGTGGTTTTCAGTATGGCCTTTTAATGTGGTAAAGTAGGAGAAGGGTCAGGAAACTTGGAACCAAGCCCTGGCTAGGTGACTTCAGAGGAGCTGCTCTGCTTTACACGATGTCAGCCTTTTACTCTGTAAAATTGGAATAAATAATAGATGCTGGATTTTTAGGGCAGTGAAAATACTCTCTATGATACCATAGTGATGGATACATGTTGTTTTACAATTGCCCAAACCCATAGAATGTACTACAAACACAAAGACTGAACCATAATAATGTAAACTGTGGACTTTGGGTGATTATAATGTATCACTAGGTTCACCACTTGTAACAAATGTACCACACTGGTGGGGAATATTAATTAACAGGCGAGGCCAGTTATGCCTATGTGGGTGCAGGGGTGTTATGGAGAATCTCTGTACCTTCCCCTCAGTTTTGCTGTGAACCTAAGACCGCTCTGAAAAAAGTCTTAATTTTTTAAAAAAAGATGCAATTTCTCTCAGGATTGTCAGAGATTAAATGAGATAATAATAAGGAAAAGGCTTTGAAAGCATAGGTTACGATACAAACCAAGATGTTTTTTCTGAACTTAACCTTTTATGATTTGCATCGCAAACTCTTAAATCAAGAAAGATGTGTCTAAATCTGTTTGCTATGATGTAGCAACTTAATAGGGAGTTAGGAAAGACACTGAACAGTCTGGAAAGCTCACTGCATTCTTAGAACCAACTTGAGGAAAGGGGAGGGGAAGGAGAGTCAGGGAAAGCTGACTGAAGGGTGTACAAGGACTCTCTGCACTGTCCTTGTAACTCTTCTCTAAATAGAAAATTATTTCAAAATAAAAATATCTATTTTAACCACTTCTGTATTGTTTTAGTTTACTCCATCAAACATGTATTACTTTTGTAAGTTAAAGAAACCAATGAAGCCCTGGCTGGTGTAGCTCAGTGGATTGAGCACAGGCCTATGAAGTAAAGGATTGCTGGTTCAATTCCCAGTCAGGGCACATGCCTGGGCTGCAGGCCAGGTCCCCAGTGGGGGACACATGAGAGGCCACCACACATTGATGTTTCTCTCCCACTCTTTCTCCTTCCCATCCCCTCTCTAAAAATAAATAAATAAGATACTTTTTTTAAAAAGAAACCAATGAAGATTTTTAAAATTGTGATAATAGTTAACATCAGAGATAGAAATTGGAAGTCATCTGCATATAGGGCTGAAAGCTGGAGCAGAGAACAAAGGTTTTAGAAAGATATGCAATTGAAAAAGCAGCCTGATTGGCAAATTGGAGCCATGTTATTAAAACTATTGAATGTCAAATTCAGGAGTTTTTAAGTAGTGGGAGCAATTAAAGCATCTAGAGCAAGGGATACTGTGATGAGAGCAGTGTTTAATCCCCAGAAGAGTAATATAAGAATGAGGCACGGGATGAGTTCAAGGAAGAAGAGGCAGGTTGGGTAGATGAGTGAGCTACCACTGCAGTGGTCCTGATGTCCTGGAATAAGTTGGTTAGCGTATGAAGCAAGATGCTGGCAGAGAGTATGTTAAAAAATTAATTTAAATTATAAAAAGATGAATATTAGGTGTTTTGAAGAAAGTACTACCATAGGTTCATGATTAGTTTACCAGAGGGATAAAAGGGAAAGAGGTGGGTCAAAATGACCCCCTAGGCAGGTCAAAAGGAGACAGGAGCCAACTGCAAGGGCTCCCAGAGGCCAGAGCTAGAACAATTTGAGCAACAAAATACATAATGATAGTACTGGATTATAACCACAAAAGAAAATAAATATACATTAGTCCATACTGATATAATTAAATGAATGAATAAATAAACTGGGGAAAAGGGGCAAATTATTTTTAATTATAATTTTTATTTATTAAAAAGTTACTTATTAAAATTTATTCAAAATTTTATTTGTAGAAAGAATGAGAAATTTTAAAAATACCTTTAGAACATCATAGTAATAATTGCTGGGGACAAGATGCACTGATTGCTAAAACTCATGAATAAAACTTTAAAGAGAAACATGATATTTGCAAATCCTATAAGAATCTCAACCAAAATAGGTATTAATTACTGTAGTTGTTTTAACGTGTGTCCACAAATTCTCTGATACTCCTCCCTCTAGGTAATGGAACTTAATTCCTTAGGTAATGGAACTTAATTCCTTTCCCAATGATTGTGGCCTAGACTTAGTGACTTGCTTCTGACTAATGATATGCAGCCAGAACAAGAGAAAAACAATAACTTCACAGTGAAGAAACCTGGCAAATACTACCCTAAGTGATTAAAGTTAACAGCACCAATAATAAGTCATATACCCCTGGATATGCCGTGATGCAACAGACACATCACCTGTGTGGTATTCTCCCTCTACATCCATAACCTCCATCTAATCATGAGAAAACATCAGGCAGATCCAAATTGGAGGAATATTCTAGAATATGTCTGCCCTTCAAAAATCAAGATCATGAAAGGCAAGAAAAGACTGAGAAACTAAGGCGACTATGGAGACATATTGATGAAATGCAGTATAGATCCTGGAAAAGAAAAGGATATTAATAGAAAAACTGGAGAAATTTGCATACACCATGTAGTTTAGACAATGGTATAGATTCGAACAATGTGAAATGCTAAGATTAGGGGAAGCTGAGTGAAGGGTGTACAAGGACTCTCTCCACACTATCCTTGTAACTCTTCTATAAATATAAAATTATTTCAAAATAAAAGGCTTTTAAAATGGCCCTCAACTTTTTAAGTTAACTGGGGAAATGGTTGTGCTATTAACAAGATAAAGGCAGTTAAAAGGAAGAAGTAGGTCGTAGAGGGGTATGATATCATTGGAAGTAGTAGACAGTTGGAAATGTGGGTCTGGAGCTGAAGAGAGGTCAGAGCTAGAGACATAGATTTGGGAGTACAACCCAAAAAGGTATTACTTGAAATAATAATTTTATACCATTATTATATTATATTTCCACACACAAGAAGAGAGCATGTGAAAGAAGCCAGTGACTAAGGAAAGGATCTATGTCTAGAGCATGACTGGAGGAACATAGGGAGGATGGTCAAAACAGGTAGATACAGGGTGTTTTCAAAAAAGCCAAGGGACGTCTGTGCCACCTGCCGGGGCCTGCTCTTCTGTGTGAGTCTCCGGCAGCCCTGGTTTGGCCAGCACCATGTGCTAATCCTTCAATGACTGGTGCTGTGCTCAATCCATGCACTGAGTTCTCAGCCAAAGACATCGACAGGCGCATGGAGAAGTACCAGGGCTTCATGTGCATCATCACCAACGTGGTCTTGCAGTGAGACAAAATAGACACACGCTACACTCAACTAACTAATATGCTGAGTGTGGTTTACGGATCCTGGCTTTCCCTTGCAACCAGTTTGAGAGCCAGGCACTAATGCCAAGATCAAAGAGTTCACCACTGGCTATAATGTCAAATTCAATATGTATAGCAAGATCTGTATGAATGGGGATGACATCCACCCACTGTGGAAGTGGACAAAAGTTCAGTCCAAGGGAAGGGGCATCTTGAGAAATGCCATCAAATGGAACTTCACCAAGTTCCTCATTGACAAGAATGGTTGGCATGGTGAAGTGGTATAGCCCCAAGGAAGAGCCCCTGATCTCAGAGAAGTACCTGCCTTGTTACTTATAGCTCCACAAGTGTGTATCCCCCATCTGAACCCACTGCCCACACACCTCAGAGTCTTCTGCCCAGCACCCATTTCAATCTGTCTGAAAACCAACCCTCTGGTGGGACAGACCTGAGAACCCCACGTGCCACCCTATGGGAGAAAGGCCCTCGGCCTAGCCTGGCTCACAGCTGGCATTCCCACCCCTGGCTATCATGTGATAATAAAGCAAATTGGCCAAAAAAAAAAAAAAAAAAAAGCCAAGGGAAAATAGAATTTCTAGAAAGATCTGGTCAGTACTGTCCAATGATACTGAAAGGTGATGGAAGATCACCTGAGAAAAGACCACTGGATTTCAAGTAAGAGGTCAGTGCTGACCTCAAAGAGAATAGTATTAGTAGAGTAGGTATGGAGAGGTTAGGTGGAAAACATAGGAATCAAATGTCCAGGACTCAGGGAAAACAGGCTTGCTCAAGCCAAGCAAATGGACTTGTGTGGGTGCCAAGGGGAAGGAGCACCTGGAGGAAAGTGAGACATTCCTGGGCTGAGAGGCAGAAAGTGCTGGTGAGAGCATGTGGGGAAAAGGGCTGGGGCCCAAAGCTCAAAAAACAGAGAGAATCTTGACCAAAAGAAAGGCACTGCTACTTTCTGCTACAGGACTCAGGCTGAAAGCTAGATGCCCTGGGCCAAAGATTGCTTCCCCCCGGCCTGGCCCATGAGCTAGGAAGTCATTCTGTTTCCCATGTCCGTCCTAGCTTACCCCACTGTGGCCTAGGAAGTTATGCCAGACAGGAAAGGAAGTAAGATCAAATAAACTGAATTCATCCTGTCTTCAACTTTGAGATGGAGAATAATTTGTGTATTAAAATTAGGTATTAAACAGCATGACAGCATGATTTCTATGGGCATATGTGTATATAGTAAAAGCTACCCTTCATTGACTACTTACCATGTGTCAGGGATGGTGGTAAGAACTTCCTGTGTGTACATTATCCCGTTTAATCCTCCCAACAACACTATGAGATGAGTATTGTTATTTTCTCCAGTTAAAGATGAAAAACACACCCATACAGATCAGAAATTTGATCAAGACCACACAGATAAGTAAATGGCGAGTTGGGACTTACTCTAAAATGCACTTAACCACTGCTCTATACTGCCTCTTACTGACACCCATGTGCCTGTGTGTGCACATAGTCACATAAGGAGCCAGATTGTATGCCAGTAGGTTAACGTGCAATTTAAGTCTGGGTGATATGACTAAGGGTGTTTTTTTTTATATTCTTTTGTCCTGATCTCATACAGTGACTACATATTCCTCTTGAATTCAGAAAAAAGAAATGAATATTTTATTTTATATGAGTTTTAAGTTTGGGTGCTCTTTGCCAAAATTCTGTAATATCCATGATAGGAACAAAGCAGGTGCATTCTGTCCAGCTGCAGACAAAGGACATTCTACCTTCTCTGCAGCAGTACAGCCTCTGCAGTGACAGGACAGAGGATCTGGCATGTGTGTCTGCGTGTGTGTGTATGAGCACGTGAGTGCAACGGCTGCAGAGGGGAGGGGAGGAGTTATCCGAGGATGTGCCAGATGGAGAACTCTCTCCCTCACCTACAGCCACCTTGTCCCTGAGCCAGGCCCATTTAGTCCTGAGCATCTAGAGGTACTTGAGATATTTCTCACACATACCAAGATCCTCAACTTTACACTTTGTTGTAAATCTGGCCAGGGAGCCAGGCTGCTGGCATGAAGCCCAGGCTACAGCCATAGAGAGTGATTGGAGTTATTCTGGAGCTACTTCAGGCCATGCAGGACATGGTCCAAACAGGCAGTTGGTATTAAGGATGGGCAGAGAGGGGCCAACAGCATTTAAGTACGGCATTAACCGACAGGCAGGGCTCTCGTCCTAAGCTGTCCAGGTCTTCAGGTGGAGGCAGTTCAGGACCCTGGATAGCTCCAGAGAGGGTCCCAGTCCTTGCCAGGTCTGAAAAGCCTAGGTGATTGAGTCCTTAAGGTCCTTGCTTATTTAATTTTGAAGAGCCTTCCTGTACATGTCTCTAGCTGTGAGAGGGGCTGCCCTCTTCTCCTTTGCAGATAAGCCTGATGGATCCAAGGACCACCCCCCCCTTATCCCCTGCCCCACCTTCCCCCACAAACATCTAGCCTGACTAAGCTCTCTGCTGAGGTCACCATCACTCTGAAGATGAAATAAGCTTTCAAGACAACCATGTCAACTTCTGAGGTGTCTTTAGCCAGGGTCTGACATCCTGATACCTCAGAGCTGTAGGGGACGGGGGGTGTGGTGGGGGGTGGTAAAAGTAGTGGAACAAAGGAATGTGAAATGGGCCTTTGTCTCCAATACCCCTGCACTTCCCTCTTCAATTTGAGAATGAGAAGTAAGGGGCAGAGGAAATACTGAACACGTTTCAAGGCCTGAACCTGCAGCCTTATATCACTGTACCTTTAGCCTGGCATTGGGAATACGCTTGACTTAAAGACATCACTTTTAGGGGAAGGGCATTGACATAAGGTGGAAGGTCACAGATATAGCAAGTAGAAACTTCAGAAATGAAACTAGTGAGTCTGGAGCTTCACAGCCTGCCACCCCTACCCTAGCCATGTACATGGCCCCTAGACAGAGGAGAGTTAAATTACCACTGTAGAGGGGTTTCCTTCCCAATTCCCCCAAATCATCCAGAAGAGAACTGTGTGTGAGGACTCTGGAAAAGCCGAATCATAATCATCTACTAGGGATTTGATTTTCTAGTTGAAATTTCTTCCTCTACCTCCAGGCCTCTTCCATGGCTAAATGAATCGGAACAAGCAAATGAAATTACTATGCTCTCACTTTGGTTGTCTGGGCTAGTGAGTGAGGAAGAAGGTAAGTCCACCTACATTGAATATTAGTAAAAACACTCAGGATCCCATCTCTGCCAAGCAGCCCTGCTCTGGGCCTTGTGCAAGTCTCTCCTCCATTGCTTTCTTCACTTCTTTTAGGCTTCTGGATCTGTTATTGAAGGCAATCTCTGAGCCCGAAGGCCACTTGACATGTCTTGTATAAGAGAACTTCCTGCCCTATCTGGTGTGGCTCAGTGAATTGAGTGCCAGCTTGCAAACCAAAGGGTTGCTGGTTCACTTCCCAGTCAGGGCACATGCCTTCATTGCAGGCTGGGCACCAGTGTGTGGCACATGAGAGGCAACCACACATTGATGTTTCTCTCCCTCTTTTTCTCCCCCTCTTCCCCCCTCTCTAAAAATAAATAAACAAATAAGAATCTTTTTTAAAAAAGAACTTTCTGGTCAAAGAAATAGGTGGTAAGGCCATATTGAAACCACCAGAGAACAGCTTCAGGCTCCCTCTCTTAGCCAGCCAGCCAGCCAGCCAGTGGGATAGGGAAGGGCAGGGAGGAGGATAGAATTTCTGGTGTTTCCTAAATCATGAATGGACCTATCAGAGTTTGGGCTGGAAGGACTAGGGCTGCCGCCACCCTTTGCACTCCTGCAGATGGGAACATTAACAATGTAGCAACTAATTTATTGATGGAAAGATGCTCAGAGGATCTGAATCCAAACTGTCTCTCAGCTCGGCCCCTCTCTTGCCTCTAGAAATAGTGTGTTTCAGTTTCCGGGAGAGGCCCTTACTGTGGGATTAAACACAGGCTTTTGACACACAAGGGAGCCTGGAGAAGAAATGAGAACAGATGAGGACTCTACCAGACCCCAAGAGAGTTGTTTATGTTGGTTTTTGTTAAAGTAGAACAGGTCTAACCTCATCCAAAGCTTGCTTTTGGCCTGTTCTCTCGGGAGCAAAGGTGCCCACCCCCCATGTTTGCCTTCCTTACAGTGAATGCCCTGCAGTCATTGTTTTATGCAGGAGGAGTGATTATGTGACCACAAACCTTACTAAATTGAATACAATCTTGAGCATTCAGAGAAAAAAAAAACAGTTCAGGACTCAGGGGAGGGAGCAGCTGGCTGGAAAGAAGGGCCCATGAATTCTAATCCCAGGACTGCCATCTGGCACTGACCTGGGACAACTCATTTACTTTCTGCCCTGGAGGCTCTTTCTAGAATCTCAGGGTCTGAATAAAAACAGACCTGAGAGCTCAGAGAGTGAATCGACCTGTCTAGACTGTCAAAGTCAGTGCAGCTCATAGGCAAAACTGGAATCCACAGGCCCTATTATCCAGCTGGAGGTTTTGTTTACTGTTCAGGGAGGTTTCTTGTGTTTTCCTTTGCTGTCTCCTTGCCCTTATGTCTGAACTCCCAAGAGCTCCCCTGCCTTGGGCACTGCACTGCCTGATAAACATGGTTGCAAGCCCCACGTTATCAAAAAACTCTTTGAACAGACAGAGGATCAGAGCAGCCCCACCCCTATATCCCTCCTAAGGGTTTTCTGATGGTTTAGATTCTAAACTGACTGCCCATTCCTCTAATACTCAACAATAAGAGTTGAGCCTTACTCAAGTAAAGGCCCAAGAAGGAGTCTATATCTGATCTGACAGCAAAATTGGAGCCTGGCCCTTGAGTCACAGACAGAGCTCTGTTTGCTCGCTGGAGATCAGTCCCCACGAAAAGCTGACCTGGAGTTGAGCTGCTGCTTTGACCATGGACCTTAAGTGGGGTTTTAACTAGGCCAAGTTTCAATGAAGCAAGTGGGGAAAGGTTCTGGGGACTCCTACTTCGGCTGTTTTCCAAAACAACCTCCTGGAAGGTCATCTTTTAGCCCTCTACCAGAGGCTTACATAGATGAAGTGGTGCTACAAGTAGTACACAATGCAACATCTGTCTGCAAGACCATTAGATAAGCCCTGGCACGGCCTGGCAGGCCACTGGCCTTTTGCCACACCCATTACTGAAATATCTTTGCCGTGGCCTCAAACCAAGTAAAGGAAATCTATTATCAGACTGTGGCCCTTCGTTCACTTTGCTAGGCACTGGGAGGACACATTGGAGAAAGGCATGATCCTGCCTTTATGAACACTTATTAAACAGATGAGTTACACAAATAATCATTTAAGTAAAATTTGATAAGGGCATGAAAGAAATGTGTGGAAAGGAAGGACTATGAGAATATGTTACAGAGGGGCCTAACCTAGCCTGGTATTGTTGAGGAGCTTCTTTTAAGGGGTGATGTGTCAGCCGAGGCCTGAAGGACAAGTAAGATCTAGCCATGAGGAGGGAGGGATTTTGGTGCCCCACCAGAAGCAAAGAAGACTGGCCATACAAAGTTCAGTGAGGTGGGGTAAGAGTGTAGGAGACAAGACTGGGGAAGTGGAAAGGAAGGTGAGTAATTGCTTCTTTACCATCATTCTTAGCTCAGTTTGAATGACTCCTTTCAAACAAAGGGGTAGTTGAGACCCACCCAAAGTGCCACAGTTACCCCTGGGGAAGCTGGTACTTGTTCCATCTCCATAGCACAGGGGACTCTCGCAGGAATGCTCATGAGAGACACTTCTGCCCTCAGCCTGGGATTCACACAAATGGAGTCGGTCCTCACCTGGTAGCACAGCTCAGGGGAGGAAGGATGGAGGAGGCAAGAAAGACTGGGTACTTATTTTTCCTACAAATCCTCTCTGTATGTTTTTCCATTGCTTTGAACTGTTTATTAATACATGACAGAAGCCATTTCCCTATTTAGATGGTTCCACTGGGAATTCCACACCATCACCCCCCTCCTGAGGTAGATAAAAAACGCCAGCTTTCAAGATTTTATACTTGGATTTCAGAAACTAAATTACATTACTACGTCCGGTGAGACGGCGCCGTTGCCTGTTCCTATCTGCATGCTCCAGGCACTGTGAGACCGATAACATCAGCGTGTCGAAGCAGCTCGATCCAGACAATTTGCAGCTGGCTGGAGCCTGTTGGTGGCGGGGGAGGGGCAATGGTAGCAAAATTCTCTCAGAATCCAGAGAAGCCCAGGGTTGACTGTAGCCTGGGATCCAGGATTTTCAGGTTCTTTTCATAGACCTTTAGTTCTCTCCTGTCTGTAGAGAGAGAACTCATCTTAGTCCTACCTAGATGTAACAAGGAGTTGAAAATTACTCTCCTGAACATTGAAATAAGATAAAATCGCTGAGGATCTGATTCTCAGGTTTTCATTGCAGTGAAAGAGAAGGGAGTGGGGTGTGGGTAAGGGCAGTGGAAGTCATCACATGAACAAGGCAGGACACCTACAAAATTAGGTGTCCGTATAAAAGCAAAAATATGCCTGGAAATGGTTATTCTGTGCTTCTTTGAAGCCCAGACGTGAGGTTATAACGGAAGGTTATAACTAACCTTCTGACTACTATAAGGTTGTGGAGTGAAGGGAAAGCATTGTTCCCCTGCCAGGAAACAGGGACTTTTGAAGTTTCCTCTCTAATTGTAACAACAGAATGAGCATCCTTTCACAGAAAAAAAAAATCAGCTTATTTCAAATGCATTAAATAGCATTTGATGCATTTTTAGACCTGTTTTTGAAAATAGTCAACAGTCTGTCCATCCCCAGAATACGATTTTTTTTTTCAAAAAGCAATAGGCCCCAAGGTCAAGATTTTGGGAGAAGTCAGTCTAACCTCATTGAGGTTGCCAGTCCTCTGCCCTAATGCAAGCCTGGCTTTCCTAGACCTCAGTGTCCTCCCCACTCACCCAGAGGTTCTAGTGTTTGAATGCAGGAGACAGAAGAACTAGGATCTGCCTGCCCTAACTCTAACTACATAGTTCTTAACTTTCCTCACAGCGGAAGCATACAATTACTGACTCTATTACTATACCTGAGGGGTGGATTAATAGTGAAGTCAAGTGATTCTTTCCTTTTACTTTGTTTTTATAGAAAAATATTACTGATGGCTTTTTAAGTGAGAAATCTTAACCATCACATAATCATAATATCACTCGAAGTATAGGTTCCAAGGTTGAGCCTCTGTTAGATGTTCATAGTTGGTGAAACAGTGATTCAGCATTCTAGAAAAATCTCAACACAGTCTCCTCTACTCTGTCTTGGATTTCCAGGCTATTCCTGTTAGGTCTGTGTAGGCCTCCTGCCCTAAGAACTAGAAAACCATGGTCTTCGCTGCTTTTTGCCACCACCTGGGGTGGATGATTGAAGGCTAAGTCAGGGGTATGTGGTACAACCTGAATGTGGAGCACCCACTCACCTCTCTGCTTGCAGTTACTTCAAAGTTGGTCAGGCCTTGGTCACCTTCCTTTGCCTTCAGCACACCTTTGCACACATTTCATTTTTTAAATTACTCTTACTCTATTTTATTTTTTAATATATTTTATTGATTATGCTACTATAGTTGTCCCAATTTTTTCTCCTTTGCCCCGCCTCGACCTGGTACAACCCTTCCCTCCAATAATCTCTCCCTTAGTTCATGTCCATGGGTCATGCATGTAAGTTCTTTGGCTTCTCCATTTCTTATACTATTATTGACATCCCCCTGTCTATTTTTGTACCTACCAATCATGCTTCTTAATCCCTGCACCTTTTTCCCCATTCTTCCCCTTCACCCTTCCAGCTGATAACCCTCCAAATGATCTCCATTTCTATAATTCTGTTCCATTCTGGTTGTTTGCTTAGTTGGTTGTTTTAGATTCAGTTGCTGATAGTTATGAATTTGTTGCCATTTTAATGTTCATAGTTTTGATCTTCTTTTTCTTAAATAAGTCCCTTTAACATTGCATGTAATAATGGCTTGGTGATGATGAACTCTTTTAGCTTCACTTTGTCTGGGAAGCACTTTATCTGCCCTTCTATTCTAAATGATAGCTTTGCTGGGTAGCGTAATCTAGGTTGTAGATCCTTGCTTTTCATCACTTTGAATACTTCTTGTTAGTCCCTTCTAGCCTGCAAAGTTCCTTTTGAGAAATCAGCTGACAGTCTTATGGGAACTTCTTTGCAGATAACTGTCTCCTTTTCTCTTGCTGCTTTTAAGATTCTCTCTTTATCTTTAACCTTTGGCATTTTAATTATGATGTGTCTTGGCGTGGTCCTCTTTGGGTTCAACTTGTTTGGGACTATTTATGCTTTCTAGACTTGTATGTCTATTTCCCTCACCAAATTGTAGAAGCTTTCTTTCATTTTTTTTCAAATAAGTTTTCAGTTTCTTGCTCTTCTTCTCCTTTTGGCATCTCAATGATTTGGATGTTGGTATGTTTGGAGATGTCCCAGAGACTTCTTATACTGTTGGGTTTTTTTTGAAATCTTATTTCTTCGTGCTGTTCTGGTTGAATGCTTATTTCTTCCTTATGTTCCAAATCATTGATTTGAATCCCAGCTTCCTCCCCTTCACTGTTGGTTTCCTATATACTTTTCTTCATTTCACTTAGTGTAACCTTAGTTCCTTCCTTTATGTTGTTGCCATCCTCAGTTCTTTGAGCATCCTGATCACCAGTGTTTTGAACTCTGCATCTGATAGGTTGGTCCTTTCCATTTCATTTAGTTTTTTTTTTTTCTGGCCTTTTATTCTTTTCTTTTATTTGCACCATAGTCCTTTGTCTCCTCAGTTTGGCAGCCTTCCTATGTTTGTTTCTGTGTATCAGGTAGAGCTGCTTCGATTTCTTGTCTTAGTACTGTGGTCTATAGTAGAAAAGGCACCTGTAAATTGTGTGGGGTGGAGCCTTAGGTAATCACCGGGGCGCGGCAACCTGTTTTACTGCTTTGTGGCTCTGTGGGGGAGTGGGTTTGGAGAGGGGACAGTGATGGTTCCTGGCTTCTAGAGGTTTGCCTGGCACTTGCCCCATTTCCAGTCACTTCACCCACTCCCTGTGTGCAACTGGCACCCTTCCAGCCGTTGCCCTGGTGCTAAATCCCAGAGTGGGTGGGTTTGCGTATGTTCTAAGATTGTGCAGGCCCTGTAAGCAGAATCTCCTAAAAATCTGGCCAAATCTTCCACCACCCCAACTCCCACTGATTTTTATAGCCAGAAGTTATGAGGATTTATCTTCCCTATGCTGGAACGCTGGGCTGTGTAGTCTGGACTTTGGCTGGGATCGCTGGCTCCCAAGGTAACCCTCCTGATTTTTATTCACCACACATGGATGTGGGACTGTCCATTCTGCCGCCACCATCTCTCCACACCACAGTGCATCTCTGTGCACACCTCTCTGCTTGTCTCCACGTCTCCACCCCTCCTACCCATCTGGATGAATGGGGCTTCTTTAAATCCTTGGTTGTCATACTTCCATATAGTTTGATTTTCTGGCAGGTTTTGTTATTTGTTTTGAGGTTTAGTTGTAATTCTCTCTGTCGTTGCACAAAGAGGCAAAGCATGTCTACTTACACTTCCATCTTGACTGGAAGTACACCCACACTTCTTAAGAAATAGTGGAACTGCCATGATCTCTGGACCATGCCTAGACTTCCCTAATGGATGGCTTCTCTCTGTGGAGAGTCTCAAGCCTCCCAAGAGTTAGACTCACAATTGCTGAGAACAAAATAAAGTTGTTGCTGAAATATCAGGAAGCCAGAGAACAAACAGTATGTCTTGAGTTCTACAGTATGTCTTGAGTTCTCTTAGTTGATGTCCAAACAACTCATCCTTCTCTGCTGACTCTTTCCCCTACCCTCAGCCATCTAGTCTCTCCCATCATACAAGTACTACTCCAGGACTCTAGTTCTGGTTCCCCCTTCTCTTACATTATTCTTCTCAAAAACTTGTCCTTCCCAGACAACCATGACACCAGCCTCTCATTGGTCCCCTGTCTCTTTGATCACAGCTGTCAATCTTCTTCTGCTACCCCTTCACTATTGGTGTCCCCAAAGTTCTTTCCTTTGACCTTTCATAGACATACACATATCCCTGCACAAAACAATGCCATTAGAACTTGCTCTTATTTCTGTTTCTCTGTCTTGTTTGGTGGCACCACGATTCACCCAGTCACCTGAGCCAGGACAAAACCTGGGAGTCATCTTTGCCTCGGTCTTTTCCCTCAAACCCAAATCCAATCAGCCACTGAGCCCTGGCGGTTTGACCTCAGTGTGGTTTTTCTTCTCCATCCCCCTTCTTTAACCCCACTGACTCTGCCTTTTTTCAGGCTTTTATCACCTCTTGCAATGCCTCTTATCTGGTCTCCCTGACTACAGTTTAATCATTCCTTCCCATTTTTCTCTCTACATTACTCCCAGAGTGATCTGTCTGTATAAATCTGACAATGAGCTGAAAATCCTTCAATAGCTTCCCATTATTTCCAGTTAAAGTCCAAAGCCCTGAACATGACTTATAAAGCCCTGCACAATATTAAGCCTCCTCCCACTCTCGTCTCATCACCTGCCACTTTACCTCCTATTATGTAACATTCCAAGAAAATTGAGCTATTTCTTTTGCCCGCTATATAGTCATATATGTCTTCCTCCCTGCTTCTTTCTCTTTTTTCCCCTTATTTCTTTCTTCTTCATCTGGTTGACTTCTACTTTCTACTCATCCTTCATGCCTCAGTTTTCTTTGAAGAAGTCTTCCTAATTTCCCAAGGTAGGACAGGTATTTTTGTCCTATATACCTACAACACACTATACACACCTCTGTTCTAGTACTCGGCATACAATTAAAATTATCTGCTTATTCTTTTGCCGTACTCACTGGTCTGTGAGCTTTTCATGGGCAGAGATCATATTATCTTTGTATACACACCAACCATTATAGTGCCTAAAATATAAGTGCCCCTAAAATGTGGGACCAGAACTGAATTTTAGTGGCTGAGACTTTTCATCTTCTTTTCTTGTACTGACCTCTGCTGTTCTCTCCTGGGCTCAGCATTCTTAGTTCCCAATGCTTTTTCTTGCTTGCAGCTTCCTGCCAGTGTCTCTCTCTTTTTGCTTCTTGAGTTATTGACTACTTAAGTGGCTCCAGTATTTCCTTCCTATGGAGACTCATTGAGCAGGAAGTTGGTGATCAGAAAGCATCCATGGCATTTTCTAAAGAGGAGCTCCAAGTGTGTGCTGAGCACTGAAGACATAATTAGACAAGTTCCAGCCTTCAAGTGCCTGCTTTACAAGACAACAGTCCCACAGCTGTGTGGTTCTGATATGCTGTTAATCTCATGACTTTATCTGATGTCTCTGTGGAGGGGCTGGGTTACAAGAAATGAGCAAATTAGATTCAAATCCTAGTGCTACTACCTTTAAGGTGTGACTTTGAATATATTACTTTATACAACTTGGTTCTTCACTTTTAAAACGGGATATTTACCTTATTCTTTTAGGTGAACTAAAAGACCAACATTACCTTGGTCTTTTAGGAGGGCTGAATGAGATAATATATATAAAGCTCCCAGTACCATAGCTGTACATATAGCAGGTATTCAAGGAATATTATCTAAATGATTTGATGGATTCCAGAAGAACCACACTTGGGCTAAGCTATTTTGAACAACTTCCTTCCTGGGCCCAGCCAGAGCTCTTAGTAGAGCTGCCTGCCTCATGAGTTTTGGGTGGTCCTCCTTTACCTCCCCACACCAAACTGTTGTTCTTTTTTCACACTAAGAATATAACCAGGTTAAGGCTGGGGAAGAGAGCTCTTTGAGGGGTTTGTCTGGGGTTGATGAGTGTGTAGAGGGGCTGGCCTAGAGCCCTACTATTTAAAGTGTGGTCCCTATACTGAAGCATTGGTATTACCTGGGAGCTTGTATGAAATGCAAACACTCAGGCTCCACTCCAGACTTACTGAATTAGTCTGCATTTAAACAGTATCTCCAGATGACTTGTATGCACACTTATGTTTAAAAAGCACTATCCTAGAGATACATAGATAGGCTCAGCAGGTAAAGAGGGATGTGGGCTGTGTAGGTGTGT
The DNA here is from genome assembly GCA_004027735.1 of Carollia perspicillata. Taxonomy (NCBI): domain Eukaryota; kingdom Metazoa; phylum Chordata; class Mammalia; order Chiroptera; family Phyllostomidae; genus Carollia; species Carollia perspicillata. The sequence continues at coordinate 2,317 of PVKM010019971.1, read as the reverse complement.
CAGAGCTGTCTGGTGAAGGCAGCACAGGTAGGGAGGAGCTGGGGATGGGGGTTGTAGTTAAGAGCAAATGAGGTGTTCCTCAGAGATGTGGGGAACTCTTTGGGTGGATGAGATGTAGGGGAGCTCTTTGGGTGAATGTTGGTTATTGGTTGTTTCAGGGACCCTTCCTATGGGTTCCTCAGTAATGAAGCTGTACCCTTGAGTTGCCAGTCAGTGTCACTGCATAGCCAGGGAGTGACAGGTGCGCAGGGAAAGAGGCTCTCTATCCTCCTTAGAAGGGACCACAGAACCATCTAGCTTAAAATGAGTTTTGTATACCTGGAGAGATGTATAATCAGCCACTGGCTAGTTTCATGACTGAAAACTTGCCTTGAGCTTGTGCTAGGCTAGAATCTCCCTTCGGGCTGCTCTTCTACCACCAACTGGTACCTATGCCTGTCTCTCTCTCTCTCTCTCTCTCTCTCTCTCTCTCTCTCTCTCACACACACACACACACACACACACACACACTGACTTCTTGATCAACCCTCTCCAACCTCCTTTACTTTTGGATTGGGCCCTGAGCCTCCAGGGTCTCTTAGCATTGTCCTCCCTGCTGAGCAAAGCAGGCCTGGTGAAAGTGACTGCTAGCCCTAAGCTACATTGGAGGTAGTGACGGTTTGTTTTGCCAGAGCACAGATGTCTCTCTTAAGCACTCTTAGGACTGAATCCCTGTTTGCCTTCCCAATAAAAATACTTCCTCAGCCACCCACCTAGAGCCTCTTAACAACTCTCTGTGGGAGACTTGTTTGTGCATCTCAGTGGTAAAGGAAAGCCCCTGCTGTACTCAGCCCACCCCTGTGGCAAAGTAGGGGTTGTAGCAGCAGCAGCAACTAAAAGTAGTAAAAATAGAGACTGAGCCCCAGAGATGAGCCAGTTATTGTTCTAAATCCTCTTGCCAAAGTACCCAGTTACCTAATGTCCAGACTTCTTGTTTAGCCAGGCTTTTGCCCAGGCCTGACCACCCTTCATGCCTTCCTGCCTCTCACCCTCTTTTCTCCCCCTTAAAAATACATTTGTGTGCCTATCGTCTCCCCTCCTTAAAATGAAGTTTCCTTGACAAGAATCAGGTCTTGATGTTTTTCTTTTCCCAACATACATTGTGCTCTGCCTGCCCCTTGTTGGTGTTCAGTGAATATCAAGCATTTTTTAACCTGTGGTGAGCTTACCCATGTTTAATTATTGGGAAGACAAACAGGAAAAGCACAGGAGACTGCTGTGGCTAGAGAGCTGAGCTTTAGAGCCATCTTTGTGAACAAAAACTGGGGCTTGCTAGGCATAATGGAGGTTAGAAAGTTAGAACAGGCTGAAAAGGAGAGGAAGGGCAGGAGCAGGAAATGCCACAGAGTGGAGAAGCTGTTTAATATCAGCCCTTCTAGTCCATGGTTCATTGCAGACAAGTAGTTCTTTACTCTTCGAAGGCCAAAAGAAAGGGATCAGAGATGACAGCTCTGTGAAAGCATCCCATAGACAGCCAGACTATTAACTTTGCTTTCTTGGAAAACCAACAAGTCCAAAAGATTCATGGATCAGTGCAGGCCAGGCAGAGTTACTTGAGTAATTGAAATTACCAAAATCCTCAAGTGAGATTTGAGGCCAAGATCTAAAAGAGGAATTTACAAGTCAGTCTGGCCCAGACTAAACATCAGTGACCACTGACATTTTTCCTTCTTCAGGTTTCTACCATGCTTAGAGCAGGGGACCAGTGTCAAGGACTGTCCAACCAAATGACCTTTATTGATTCCTGGGCAGCATCTCTCCTCAGTGTCCTATGCCTCCTTTCTTACCTTAGGGAACTGGAATCCACATTCTGGAAGGAAATGGAAAGATATTCTGGACCACCCTCCCTAAAGCTCTGTTAGCCCTGAATATTTGGTTCCCTTCTTTCCCTCCTTTGGGCCCTGCCTGAGGAGTACCCCGGGTCAAAGGAAACTCAACCCAGAATCCGCAGCCCCTCCAGCTCCCTTGACTTTATAATCATTTCCCCTCTCCAACGAAAGGTCTCATCCCCCAAATCTGTGTTGTCTGAACCTGAATTACAAAAGAGGAGAAGGGACTTCTTTTCCACTACTCACTCTCACACCATTTTCTCCTACCTCAGGCCCTGCCAACCAGTCTTTCTTTACCATTCAGGTAGAATGTACACAACATAAAATTTACCATTTTAAGCATTGTTTATCTATTTTTAAAGAAGTTTACACCTTTATTCCTTTGTCCATTAATTGAAATTGTTTTTTCCTAAAGAGGTTGAAATGGGAGGACGGGGGGGGGGGGGGGG